>BSBK01014276.1:0-37500 GCA_027943335.1 Chamaecyparis obtusa | reverse complement strand
AAATAAATGGATTATTTGATTGGTTGATCCTCACATCGTATTCTACATTACATTTACAAGCTTCACTTATTCTAACAAACTAAAATTTATCTATCATTGTTTGAAAAGATAATTATTTAACTAAGAGACACAAATCAAATCAGAGCCCTAACATAATTCTAGATTCATCATAAAGAAATACTTAATAAATAAGATAAAAATATAATAGTGTACCATCATAAGTTATAAGCACCTAAGTGGTGTACAATTTCACAATTTTCTAGCACCTACCTTAGTGTGTTTTCATTATAGCTTGCATAATAGGACATCATAATTTTACTTTGAACACCTAAATTCAAATATGCGTCCTCTATCCCTTCAATCTTGTTTAAAATCAAGGTCAACCCTTATTTCTAAGAGTTCTTCTCTATCTCTTCTGTAATCAAATAATGCATTTCATCTCAGAGGCCCTATATTGCCATTTACGACTTCAATGTTCTATCTTGACCTCAAAACTAGCTATCAGATCTAATCCTGAATATGTTGATTGTCAGAGATCCACAATTCTAATTTGGGCCTAAAATGGGTGGTTTAGAATGTTTGAAATGTTCTTGTTAGAGTAATTAGTTAGTTTTATTACTCTTTTTTACTTAAGCTATCTCTTAGGTACATTATAATTATTATCTTTATTAATTATAATGTGCAACCTAGCTTTTCTAGTTTTAGGGTTTTGTTCACCTTTATAGGTTGAACCTTGTAATTCTTTTTTTCTTTTAGTTTGGAATACAATTTCTCACACTGCTGAGATTTTCCAAGCTTTGCTTTTTGTGTCTTTTGCTTCCTTCCAGCAACAGGTCATTTGCATGCACGTGTTATTGGCGAACTGTGAAGTTGGATTTCTCAACTTCTACATGGTATGAAAGCTTCCCTGTTGCTGCTTGTTCTAGTGGTTTTGAAGCAATTTTTGAGGTTAAGGGTTTCAAGTTTTTTCAGATCTGGTATTCTCTGCAAGACGTTATTTTTTGTTTCTTTTTTGCTTGCAAAAAAGAATTTTTTTGGAGCACTTTGGGTAAAAACTGACCTCACGGTTGTGTCCAGAAGGCCCAAAAACCCCTATTTTCATATAAAACTCATCTTATTTGGACTTTGGAGCTTCTGGCAATTTTTTTTTGGGCTATAAGTTCCGTACAGGCATGCAAATAAAAAAAAATTTAAAAAATCATCAAAAAATGCCTCTAGGGCGTTCTACGGAGCGAGCTGCCGCCGTTGCACCACCCTGACGTCACCATTGCCCGACCATCACGTCACCCATCAGCCACCATGGCCCCTGCGTCGCCCACCGCCCACTGCGCTGGCCCCCACGTCGCCCACCACGCCATCAGCCACCGCCGCCTCTGCTCAGCCATTGTGCGCAGAGGTGATGTCATTGTTGACATCACCTGCCAATACTTTTTTTAGCCATTTTTCAAATTTTTTGGCAACAACAAATTTTTTCTGGTGATGATGTTAGCACAAGTCATGATGATGTCATTGACGGGCTCATGACATGCCTACGACCATCAATTTTTTTGCAGTGACTGGTTTTTTCCAAGGAGCTTGCATTTTGGGGGTACCTGAGCTTTTTTGGTCCTATAGGGCTCATACAAACTCAAAATTTGACATATGATATATTGTCGGAAAGGTCTTCCCGAGCCCATCACTCTCATGTAGGTTTCATTTCCTATTTTTTTCTATTTGATCTATTGTTTTTGGTGTCAAATTGGAGGCTTCATTTTTCCTTCTCTTCATCTGGAAATCAAGTTTTTTTCTTGTTGTTTTTTGTGCTTACATACTTATTTGAAGTGTATGGGAGATAGTAAAATATTTTGTGGGGGGGGGGGGGGGTGCAAATTCTCTTTCTGTCATTTATTTCAAAGAGACCCTTCTACTTTCATCTACTTTTTCTCAATGGTGGACTCTTCTGTTGCCCGCCTTAGACCTCACAACTATCACACTTGGAAAGGATAGATGACCAGATTGCTTATGGAAAAAGGGTTATGGTCATGCCTCGATGTGGCTCAGCTAGTTCTATAGTGGCCTTATGAGGCTCTTATGCAGAGAAACATGATGGATGAGGCAATGGGCCTCATTGCAATGAACATTTCAGATGGGTTGTTGTTCCACCTGGATGGTTTGACCACACCCAGGGATATGTGGAACAAGTTTTCCACCTTGTTTGGCATAATGAATCAGTTCAGGGTTCTCCAGATAGATGCAGAGTTCACCTTCCTGGTACTTGAATCATTCACCAACATTGAGGACTTTTTGATGAAGTTCAAGTCTCTTCGATCAATTTTACAGGTTGCTGGAAAGACAAAGTCAAATGATGAGTGTATCTTTCTGATACTCTCAAAGCTTTGTGGCCCTTATCAGATTTTCACTTCTACCTTCTACTCCACTATGGATGCATCGGGTGCACAACATGTTATGCCCTCTTTTGAGACTTTCTGTGACAGGTTGACTCATGAGCAGTCCAAGCTAAATCAGATGGATTCACTTACAGGTTCACAGTCATAGACATTGCTTGCCAAGACACCTCAGGATACACAGAAGCAAAAGCTGAAGTAGATATCTGATTCCTCTTCTCAACACTCTACTGGCCCACCATCTTCTTCTAAGAAGGAGAAATAGAAGACTGAGATCCCTACATGTTCCTATTGTCAGAAGGGACCTCATGATGAGTCATATTGTTTTCAGAAGAGATTTGATGGCTATGAGAAATAGATTGTAGATTTGCAAGCTCTCCTTCAGAAGAGTACTATTTCCTCTCCATCCTCTTCCACCTCACAGGGGTCTACTTTTCAGTCTTCTGCCTCATCTTCGACATCTAGACAGGATTTTGGACAGGGTCATGCATTATGGGCTTCTATTGCATCCCCTTCATAGGTCCCTTGGATACTGGATTCAAGTGCTTCTCACCATATAGAATCTTCTCCAAAGATCTTCTCTTCTATTGAGGCTTCTCCTATTCCTTACATTCTCATGGGGAATAAAACTATTATGCCAGTCTGCGGGAAAGGTTCTGTAGGCATTCAAGATGGCACATTCAATGATGTATTATATGTTCCCTCTCTGTCTGCAAACCTCCTCTCAATTTATCAGATTACTCTCAGTGGATCAGGGAAGACAGTTGAGTTCACACCAGATTTAGTCTTCATCCGGGATAGTGCGACAAGTAGCATTGTTGCTACAGGGACAATGGATCATTCCACCTGTCTCTACACCTTCTCACACTTCGGTCAACCATCTCCATTATTGGAGCATAACTCTCCTCTTACGCGAGCGCATCATGTGGACAATCAGGTCACTTGAACCTCTGTGTTGTTCCTGAGAACACTTCTGTGGCTGCCTCACCTCATCTTGTTGGGGTTTCTTCTCTTCAGTAGGACTCTTCTTCAACACTGCCAGACCCTCCAGCTCCATTCATCGAGCCACCAGGTGCAGTTGTTGAGGATTCTATAGAGGACACTCATCTCCTCTCTCGACAGTGTTAGCACACCTGTCTTACCACCTACATTGGGGGTTCCCTTTTAGGATCCTCGTGACTACTCCTTTGAGCATCAACTCAGCCTTCTAGTGACACCTCATCTTTTGAGGTTACCTCTTCAGTGCTCACTTCCTTTCACTCCTTTGTATTGGCGTCACGGTGGTTTGTTCATTGATCCAGGGGTTCTTTCATTCTGGGGGGGCTTTGGAGCCTTGACCCTCTCTCATGGGGGGGTTGGTAGCATGCATTGTACTTATGGCTTTGAGAGAGTCTCTTGAAGTCATTTTTTGTCTTTTGCTTGCTTTTATATCTCTTTTTGGAGAGGATTTTTTCCCACTGGGTTTTCTCCTTTGTCTCCGGTTTACAAAGATTTCCTTGTATCGAGTACCTGATCAGGCCTTGTTACCAGGACCCATTTCCTGCTTTCATAGCTATGCTAGGTTAGCTTACCTCCTGAGCTTCACTTAAGGGGGGGTGTTAGAGTAATTAGTTAGTTTTATTAATCTTTTTTACTTAAGCTATCTCTTAGGTACATTATAATTAATATCTTTATTAATTATAATGTGCAACCTAGCTTTTCTAGTTTTAGGGTTTTGTTCACCTTTATAGGTTGAACCTTGTAATTTTTTATTTTTTTTAGATTGGAATACAATTTCTTTCACACCGCTGAGATTTTCCAAGCTTTTCTTTTTGTGTCTTCTGCTTCCTTCTAGCAATAGGTCATTTGCATGCAGGTGTTCTTGGCGAACTGTGAAGTTGGATTTATCAACTTCTATAGTTCTATACTCAAGTACATAACATTTAAAACATTTTGTACCCCATGTTTTGAGCCCAAATAAATTGGGTCCCTGTCTTGATAATTTAGTAGAGGATTATAATTTATAGCTAGCTCACTTGATTCTATCTCCCAATTTTATATAAAAGCAAGCCTCATGCTTCATTTTGTAAGATGAATGCAACTGCAAGGTTGGAGACCCAATCTAAAGACATCCTATGAAGTGAGGACTTATGAATCAAGACTATATCAATCTTCTATCAAGAATTCAAGTATTTAAAATATTTTTAGCATCATGGTGGAGCTACAAAAGGATAATGATGATCACTAGGAGATCACCGATTGATTATTGGCTTGTACTCTTCCTCTTTGGGTATGGGTATGTGTATGGTTTCTTGTTATCCTTAGAGCTACATACTTGTACTTAATATCTATACTTTTTACATGCTCCCAATCACACATTGATTGCATTTTCATTTAGGGTTTACTCTATGACACTAGGGTAGATCTTTGCATTACATTTTATGCACTTCAACTTATAGCAATTTAAACATACTCAAGGTTCATGATCACTACACACATTATATTTTTTATATTGGCTATCTGTGGAGGTGGAAATCACCAAAATGGGGGGTTGACCAAGGAAACCCCCTATATAGCCACCCACACACACATATCTCAAATTTATAAGTGTAGTAGACCCCAAAATTAGTTGTTGAAAATTTTATGCCATCCTAACACTGAGACAAATAGTTTACAATTTGTCTTGATAGAAATCCCTAGGTATAGAACATTTCATTCATTTTGTACCCTGCAAAAAATAGTAAAATTTGGTTTGTAGAGAGATACAAGGTCTGGAATCTCATATTATCAATTACAGTTATTTTCAAAATTTTGATGATCAAGAATTTAGGTTTGAGTTTTTATTTTTCCTATTTCGATTCCAGGTGCACTCAAACCTATCCTAATATCCTTCTACATCTATTTTTTAGTCTGATTAGATCAGTTCTTATCTTATTTATTCATTTGTATATTAGTCTTATCCACCCCTTTTTCAATTCTAAGCAACATAGGAATAGAAACCCCAAGAGAGAAAATCTTGCTTTAGCATCCCTCTCATAAAGTAGTATTGATTTGATTTATCTTTAGGTGGTTTTGTATTCCAATGTGTGTTGTTAATTGAGGAAAAATAGACTTTAAGGTGATCTTTTCACCATACACATTTTGGTGAACCCGTCTCTTTCATGCATTGTACCTTTTTTTTTGGTTAGTTAGAACTTGCATGTGTGTTCCTCAATGATAAAAATGAACAAAAACATACCATTTTTAATTCTATTACTTTACATTTAATTGCATTTTCATGTTTATTTTAGAAAAAAATAAAAAAATCATATTGCATTTTCCCTTTCAATGCTTGTGTAGTCATAGTTTTCTTTTGAAATGTCTTATTTCTTTATACAATATTTTAGAGCCTTTGATGAGCCATTTATTAGTGATGAATTTGATATGTTAGATGAATCTCTTGATGATTTTGTTGATCCCTAAGAGGCTCATGCCTAAATGAGGGCAGTTAGGAAGCTTTGTAGGAGTGGGATAGGGTGCTCCATACAAAGAAACCTCCAAGATTTTAAAGAAGATGACTCTTCTTGTTAAGGTTTGGATAAAAAGGGAAATAACCTCTCTCACAAAAAATCTAAGATAAGGGGAGGTAAAATTTTAGTCTAAGCTTTGAGATGGGTTAAGATTATGAAATATCATATTTACAAAGGTTTGACTATTCCCGGTCATAGATCTATGTCTCCATCCACAAGGACACAAGTACCACATACCCTTCATTGTATGATGGGATACCAAGATTCCAAAGTTAAAGTGATGTAGGGAAAAGTATTCATATTCCTTCCATGGGAAGCACCTATAGGGGTCCAAATAAAGGCACAAAACTCCTAAGGAGAATGTAGATCTCTACTCCCACAAACATGATATAAGAATGCTACTTATGAATAGAGGAACCACATAAGACATTGAGAATGCGTTCCTAAACCCAAACATAAATAGTTCTTATAAGGGTCCAATGAAGGAACCACAACCCCTACAAAAAAATTTCTTGAGGAGAAATTTATAAATGGTATAATTCATCTCCTATTTTAGGTGCATTATGAGGATAGAAAAGTCATCATGATCATAGATGCACCTAGAAACTAAATAAATAATTCACCCCTTTTCCAATTCTAAGCAACCTAGGAATAGAAACCCCAAGAGAGAAGATCTTGCATTAGCATCCCTCTCACTAGGTGGTTTTGTATTCCAATGTGTATTGTGAATCGGGAAAACTAGGCTTTAAGGTGATCTCCTTTTGACCATATACATTTTGGTGAACTCACCTCTTTCATGTATTGTACCTTTTGTTTTGGTTAGTTAGAACTTGCACGTGTGTTTCTCAATGATAAAAAAGAACAAAAACATAATGTTTTTCATTCCATTACTTTACATTTAATTGCATTTGCATGTTTATTTTTAAAAAAAAAAACATATTGCATTTTCCCTTTCATTACTTGTGTAGTCATAGTTTTCTTTTAAAACGTCTTATATCTTTATGCAAGATTTTAGAGCCTTTGATGAGTCATTTAGTAGTGATGAGTTTGATATGTTAGATGAAGCTCTTGATGATTTTGTTGATCCCTAAGAGGCTCATGCCTAAATAAGGGAAGTTAGGAAGCTTTGTAGGAGTGGGATAGGGTGCTCTATACAAAGTAACCTCCAAGATTATTAAGAAGATGAATCTTCTTTCCAAGGTTTGGATAAAAAGGGAAAGAACCTCTCTCACAAATAGACTAAGCTAAGGGGAGGAAAAATGTCAGTCTAAGCTTTGAGATTGGTTAAGAATATGAAATATCACATTTACAAAGGTTTGACTATTCTTGACCATAGATCTATGTCTCCATCCACAAGGACACAAGTACCACATACCCTTCATTGTATGATGGGATAACATGATTCCAAAGTCAAAGTGACATAGGTAGAAGTATGCATATTCCACCCATGGGAAGCACCTATAGGAGTCCAAATAAAGGCACAAAACTCCTAAGGAGAATTTAGATCTCTACTCTCGCAAACACGGTATAAGAATGCTACTTATGAGAAAAGGAACCACACAAGACACTGAGAATGTGTTCCTAATCCCAGACATAAATAGTTCTTATAAGGGTCCAATGAAGAAACCACAACCCCTACAAAAAATTTTCCTAAGGAGAAAGTTATAAATGGTACAATAATCTCCTATTTTAGGTGCATTGTGAGCATATAAAATCCATCATGATCATGGATACACCTAGAAAAATCAAAAGAAATTGTACCAACATAAGAAAATTGGGCCATACTCGTAAAGAATCAACACAAGACACATTGATCAATAAAAAGAGAAACCTAAAACACAAGCACAATCCCTGTAGTTCATTAATAGAAAACATGCCAAGGCTGGAGAGCATGCCCTAGAATACGAATGTTACAACATACACCCCTTACTAATAATCCATAGAGTCATTCTAATAGAAATCTCTAAACTCTGCAAATTTAAATATATTTTATAATTAACTGAAATAGAGTCCAATCACCCACCTAGGTCTAAATGATCGACCCTTATTATAATGTAGGCCATTAGGTTTTATAGAACAACCTCTTGGCCATTTTGATCATGTAATGATCTCTTTTCTATTACAATTGAATGAAATGTTGAAGAATTAGGCATGTATCTTTAGATCTTCAAGGATCTGAACATGTGTATTCTCATTTTTGGTTGATCGTAGCATGCTTTCTAGCTACAGCTGAAAAGGTAGTCGTGGTGGCTTTGTGAAGATGATCATGATTACTCAGGTTGACTGAAAGATGCAACTCTTGACATTCATTAAACTATTTTTTATCCATGTACTTTATGCACTGTGGTATATTCCTTGAATATGCGCTAGTGGGTCCTCCAAAAGTGAGATCAGTTCACATGACACATGTCACACCAGCGGGATTTGGAGTGGGAAAGGCTTGTGTGGGGGTTTCTAAAACCCCACCCTAAATGACACATGTCAAACCTTGGTGAAAATTTGAAGTCGGATGGAAGGCGTTCTATAAGGGGCCCAAGAACTTGATTTGGCCAAGGTGGAAGGAAAAAAAGGGGGCCAAGATGCTGACCCACATAGATAAAGTCTACAATTTTTAGCAAATCATAAGGGATGTCAACTTGTTGGGAGAGAACATAGAAAACTAACATTGTTGAGATGGTTTCTTTTGGTCGAGGAGGAGGATTTTCATATTCACTTTAGGTTTCTCTGATCAGTTATTTGCAGTGAGCATTAGGTCCTCTAATTCGCATTGAGATACTCCCTATAAGTAATCAAATAGAGAATGAGGAACCATAGCATAAAATGGAATGAAAACATCACACAACAATACAGTCCAAATTTAGAGATCTTGGGCGAAGGAAAAGGGAAATTCCTCCAAGGGTAAACAAAGAACAAAACACCACAAAAAGTTAGCCAAAACCATATTTTTTGTCAATGATCAAAAGAAACATGACATAGATAAAACAAAGAGGGGAGGGTACTTCAGAAACCTAAAGAAAGATAAGCATTTTCAGGGCTTCAAAATAAAACTTTACAGATGATAGCCAATAGTTTCATGAACCTTTGTAGTTGAAAATGGAAACAAAATCATCATAAACATAAATAATACTATCCATGGATTACTCTTTGTGCAAGGAATTCATTTCTTCCCTAATTAAGTAGATGAAATGATTTCCACCCATCTTTTAAGCTACATAGGTGGGGCTTCTTCTAGAGCCAATCAGATGGAGCATTTTTGCCAGTTAGATGTCTATAGCCCCAACAAGGTTATCACCTTGGAAACCACTAACATTTCTCTATTGCTTGTCAAGCATCCATAGCCCTAATAGAGGTGCTAGTATTACCTGAAATTACATATTTTTCACATTTAATGCATCCATTATTTTTATTTTTCCTTTACTTTGGATTTTATAATGCAACTCAACAATGAAGTCATTTCCCTTATGTTGGTTGCCAAGGTGGTAGCTGAAGTTTCCCTAATTTTTCACTTAGAAGATTGAGGAAATACATCTCGCCAGTATTAATGTTGGTAATTAATGTAAGATTGTGATAAAATCTAGCTAAATATCATTATTTCCATGAAATGGTAGATATTTACACCTTTTTCAATGAAAGTAGTGTTAGTATGCCGAGGGTATCAAAAGTAATCTTTCATTTTAAGCCACCCATAAATACATTACCTCCTTTTTGAAGATCGATGCGTACGAATTTCCATCTAACCACACTATCAACAACCAAAATAAGGCTCATTGATCGAGGATAGAGAAAAAGGTGATCTTGGAAAATGATCACAATACTTCAAGAAACTTGGTGTGACAACCTCCATTAACAAAGTAAATTCTTAAGAGTGTGAGGAGGCCTCTCATTCTATATAAGGAGCATCACTATCAGAAGATGACACAAGATCATAACAAATATAACAAGTCATTGGCATAGGATTGAAATAATAGCTTGAGTAGCATGGATGTGCTTGTGAGGCTCACCACTCCTAGGATGCATAAACTATTCACAGGTTGCATGTGTGATAGAAGACTAGCCCATCTGATAAGAGGGTAAAAGTACAAACCTGTGTCATACTTTTACAAAGGAAAAGGTCAACAACACATAAATTGTTCAGCTTTAATGACATAAATGTGGCATTTGTATTTTGAATTTGAAGATGATGTAAACTGATGAAATGTGTAAAATTGGATAAATTTTATGCCTATAATTTTTTATTTTTTTTTAGAACGAGAATTGACACAGTTTTTTAATTTTTGAAGTCCATTTTTTAGTTGCTAAAAAATGCTAGAAATATGGGGTCTAGTTCCCGCCAAACAAGTATATACAAATAATATTTTTTTTCTTTGATTTCAAAATATGTTATAGATGACATGTATAGATAATGCAGAAAAGAAGAAAGATTGGTTTTTTATGTATATTTTCTCTGATATAACTACTCAAAGTTGAACTTATCCGAAATTGACAGTTTTCATCTCCCGTCAAATTTCCCCTATCAAAGCTACACCATTTAGAAAAAAAAAAAATTACGTAATCTTAAAGATGACTCTCTCCTCTAGTGTTAAATATAAATTTTGAATTTTTATGATATGATTTACTATTTTTTTTTCTTTATTTGAAGCAGCATCTTCTCGAATGTTAAAATACCTACTTGCATTATTTTGAAATTATAATATATTAGATCTAATCAAAATACTAAAACTTATATGACTATAATCTTGACTATGAGCTCTACAAAAGGGTATTTTTATATATTTTTTAAAAATATCATTAAAAAGAGGAGTTATTGAAACATCACTTTTCTAAAATAATTTTATTTCTTTCGTAATTGGACCCAAATTAGTCTAAAAAAAGCATTTAATAGATATTTCCAATTGGAAAAGTTGAAGCACTTATCTAATGAATCTAGCTAGACCAGATGTTTGAAAAAAATAATTTTTAGTTAGAAATACTCAAATTTAGTTGTGCTGATAAGTTAGCCTAAAACATGACACAATTTTGTGCTTTTACCCAAGAACTAATAATGTTTTAGTCCTTGTGGTCATTAAATGGGTCTTTGATAAGGATTTTTTGGAAAGTGAGGATTGTTGCAGATTTAACACATACATTTCATCCAAGTTCGTGGGGTCTTTGCTTGACTGGGGGGAACCTAGGGATGTGATTTCAAGTTCCTTACAGTTGGGATATTTGGCATGACCTATTGTGAAGGCATTGGAGATGTTATAGCCACAACTTGCTATAGAATTGGGTTTCCACTAGAAACCGACTTAAGGGATTTCCTTGAGACTGGAGAAGAGGTGTCATGGGTACCCTTTGTTTCTAACTTCCACTTTGGGCTGCTTAACATGCACCACTACTATGCATGACACATGGCCAATTTTTTGAATAGGTATTTAGACCTAAAGGTGGAAATTAAAAGTGAGTGGGTGAGGGTGTTCTTCCTAAGAGCCCTCTTTGAGAAAACCTAGGATACTAACAACAAGTCAATGAGGAGTCATTTGACTCAAAAGATGACTCAGAGGATAATGGGGATGACTCGGCTCGAGGCAACCCTGACTCTAGTGAAGCATGATCTATGTTGTTGTGTGCAAGAAAATATTCCTTTTTAAAATTTTGTTATAATATGAAAATGAAATATAAATGATGAAAAGAAAAAATAAATCATTTTTGTAATTTTTCTTTATAAAAAGATACCAAAACTCAATGAAAATATACATTTTTTTCTCATTCATTTGGTCCACATGTATTTAGTTTCCTCATTTGCATTAGCATTATAATGTGTTTCTTTTAAATGCTAAAATGAATAATCTTTGAATGTGCAATAAAGAAAACTCATATTATAAAAAAAACACCACCACATACAGAATCAGTAGTTAGCTAAAGAAGACCCAACACTTGAAAGAATGTAAGTTTTAAAGGAAAACACCCAAAGTGTTGGCATGATTTCTTTTAACAAAACAAAGGTTAGGAGAGCATAAAATCTATCATTTAAAAACAAATTCTGACATTGGATGATGATAATCATGTAAAAAACCTAGCAATGCTAACCCTGGGGAAAAAACCTGGCAGTTGTGAAAAAGCACTTAGGAGAAATGGCTATACAAGGAACCCAAAAAAAGGTCACCTTGCGCAGTAGCACTTATTAGAAAAAAAACCTCACTATTTTCACTAACTAGACAAACTAAGTTTATTACAAAGAATCATTAATAGGAAGGGAGGAATAGCTACCATGACGACCTAATTTTTTTTCTTAATTAAATTTTCAACAATATTTTGACAAAATTTGGGACAAAAATAGGGCCTACTTTCCTCATTCTCTGACATGAGAATGACCTAGACTGGGTGATAAGTTTTGGATGAAAGATACCTAATAGGGCACCCACGTGTATGTTGGAAGCAATATGGCTCAAGGAGGAGGTTCTGATGTTTTGTGACGATTTATAACTTCATGGGCTTAGGGAGATGTTCTTCTTGATTCACTGTAGTGACCGCCATCATGGCATCTCCAAGAGATGCACACAATTCCTCTAAATCATCCCAAAAGAGCATATCCTCATTGATTATTTCTCCACACTTTAAGACTATGGGCATATCTTTTGACCCTTTCACACCTTAGAAGCAAAATCCTAAGAAAATTATTGGAACAAACAGGCCTTGGGAATCTCCATATCTTGTGTAGAAGAAAAATATTCCTCTTCCACAAAACAAGGGAGCTCAAAAAAGAGTCTGATTAGATCATTAGCCTATAAATATACTAGGAAACATTTCTCCTCTTTGAACTTTGGGCAAGGTTACGCTTTCCAAAAATTATACTAGGGTTGTTGTTGTATGAAATGTCTATCCTTGTGGTATGCCAAGGCTTGGGTCTTTCATTCTTCTATGGCATATGGCAAACTACAAGCCCTCCTTCAAAAAGGGAAATAGTGTCTAACATTGAATACTAAAAAGAGAAGTTCAAAAATGCCTTTGAAATAGATTCCTCTTCTTCCCAACATGATTCCTTTGGAACACATGCATGTGTGACCTCAACTTCAAGGAACAATTATTCTGCTACATAGGTCACATTAGGGCATACACCTGGTGCATTCAGAGAATATCAAAGAGAATCCATCTATCTTTCAAGATCAATAATTTTCATATCATGGTAGAAGTCAAGTAAAATCTCTTGGAAACTTGGAGCCTGAATCTATGGAAAAGGTTGAGTAGCAACCCAATTAGAGAAATTGTAGTAACTAGGATCCATGTCTAATCATATCATGAGTGTATCTTATCATGTGAAATTAAAGGCTTCATACAAGCCAAAAGAACTAAAGCATGTACTATCTTTGGGAATTTCATTTTTCTCGGGTCCCATTGTGTGTGCTAAAGAAACTATTGATCCCTAAGAGGCTCATGCCTAAATTAGGTCATTTGAGAAGTTGTGTAGGAGTGGGATAGGGTGTGCCCTAAAAAGAAACCTTTGAGATTTTGAATAAGCCAGATCTTCTTGTTGGGTTTTGGATGAAAAGAGAAAGAAGCTCTCTCACAAATATACTAAGCTAAGGGGAGGAAAAATTCTAGACTGATCTTTGAGATGGGTTAAGAATATGAAAGATGATATTTACAAAGTTTTGACTATTTCTGGTCATAGATCTACATCTCCATCTATAGGGACACGATGTGCCACAAACCCTTCATTGTTGGATGGTAGAATAGGATGCCAAAGTCAAAGTGACATAGGTAAATGTATTCATTCCAATTAAGGGAAGCACCTATAGGGGTTTGAATAAGGGCACAAATATCCTAAGGAGAATGTAAATCCCTACACCCATAGACATGGTATAAGAATGATGCTTATGAACAGAGGAATCACAAGAGACACCAAGAATGTGTTCCCTTCCAAAAAAATATAAATAGTTCTTTTAAGGGTCCACTGAAGGAACCACAACTACTATAGAAAATTTTCCCGAGTAGGTTATAAATGGTACAAGTCATCTCCTATTTTAGGTACATTATGAGGAGAGAAAATCCATCATGATCACGGATACACCCAGGAAAATAAAATAAAATTGTACCAACATAAGAAAATAGGGTCATACCTATAAATAATTAGCACATGACACATTGATTAACAAAAAAAGAAAGGAAACATAAGCACTGCACCCGTAATTCATTAAGAGAAAACATGCCAAGGGTAGAGAGCGTACCCCAGAAGATGAATATTATAACATACACCCCTAGCTGATAAGCCATAGATTCCTTTTCTTAGAAATCTCTAAACTCTACAAATTGAATTGTATTTCTCAATTTATTGAAATAGAGTTCAATCACCCACCTAGGTCTAAATGACCGACCCTTAGTATAATGTAGGGTTTTATAGAACAACCTCTTGGCTATTTCGGCCATGCAATGTTCTATTTTCTTTTACAATTGAATGTCATGCTAAAGAATTAGTCTTGTGTCCTTTTATCTTCAAGCATGTGAACAAGTGTATTCTTATTGTTGGTTGATCGCGGTGTGCTTTCCAGTTGTGGCTGAAAAAAGTAGTCATTGTGGGTTTACAAAGATGATCATGATTACTTGAGCTAACTAAATGATATTCCCCTTGGAAATCATTAAATTAGCTATTATCCATGTACATTATGTGTTGTAGCATATTCCTTGAATATGTTCTAGTGGGTCCTCCAACAGTGAGATCGGGTTGTAGGACATGTATCACACCAATGAGATTTGGATTGGGGAAACCTTTCTACAAGGTGTTTGAAACCTCACCTAGGAAACACATGTCAGCCCTTAATAGAAATTTAAATTTTGGATGGAAGTCACTCTGCAAGGTACCTACAAACTTGATTTGGACAAGGTGGAAGGAAAAAAAGGAGGCCAGAATGTTGACGTTCTTAGAAAAAGTCTATAGACTTCATCTCTATTCAGTATTCCTCTATGACTTCTAGACCATCATTTTACCAAAAAATGCTTAACTTTCTTCCTGTGAATGGATATATTAATAATGTTGAAAAATTAAAGATAGTTTCTCACCTTGCTCAAGATAATCCCCAACCAATAAAAAAACCCATAATTTTTGTTAAAGGTCGCAATGAACAAACTTCCTTTCAAACTCCTAAAAAACTAATCATAATTGTGAAAGGGAGACCAAAAATTCCTTTAGAGTTTATTAAGAATTATCAAACAATAGTCCATACTTATTATACAAGGAACAATCATTAACCTACCAATTTGGTTGTATCTAATCCTCTTCCAAATTCTCAACCTGTGCTTCCTCTAGCACCTCGTCTTCCTCTAAAGCTTGGAAAGGAGTATGATTTGGTAGAACAATTACATGCTACTCCTTCCAAGATTTATCTTTGGAAACTTCTTCAAACTTCCCCTACTTATCATGATGCATTAAAACAAGCATTAAGGAGCCTATCTATTTCATCTTCTATGTAAACCAATAGAACTTCTTTATTGGAATGTATGCACATAATAAATACTAAATCTCAGATTATTTTTACTCAAGGTGAGCCACCTCATAAGGATATTAAAGATCAACATGATTTTCTTATGGCTTTCATCCTTATAAATGGTAATCTTATTCATCGGACATTAATTGATAATATTTTGTGACTTAATGTTTAGAGTATTGGCTTGTTACACAAGATAAAAGTAGATATTTCTACAATCAAACCCGATTCTATCCCTATTCATGGTTTCGATAATGTTGCAAAAGAAACTTTGGGTATTATCATTTTACCTATTAAAGTGGCTCGTGTCATTTTGTCTACTCTTATTCATGTCATGCCTAGTGCTCTAAATTACAATATCCACTTGGGTAGATCATGGTTACATGCCATGCACACTTTCCCTTCAACAATTCTTCACAAAGTGAAGTTCATTTACAACAATATTATTTACACTCTTATTGTTGATGATAAATTGCAAAATTTCTTGCATATTGGATATGATGCCAAACCTTCTTCTACCTTGGTTCAACAAGAGATACATTCATCTCCTCATATTATTCTTCTCCTACTAGTGTCCTTTTGGATGATGATTAGGGTTGCTTGGATTTTACACCCTCTTTTATAGGAGAATATAAGCTTCCATCAATGGAATCTAAACAAACTGAACTCATTCATGAACCTAACAAAACTTTATCTCTTCCTCATCAACTTAGTAAAAAAATTTTTGTTGCTTTAAATTCTAATGAATCTCTCGAAACTCTTTCAAAATCTGATTGTTATGACTTAGTGACCTATGAAGCCCTGTTATCTCTTTCTGATATGGTTTCTCATTATGGTATTGGTTATCATATTCTATCTAAACAAGGTTTTAGTGGTAGTATATGTGGAATACATGAACAAGGAATTCAAGTCCCATTAGGAAATGATTGAAATGGACATCCTTTTGGCCTAGTGTACAATCCTTTCAATCTGCTTAATAAATCTCACAAACCTTCTCTCAATGTTAATGCTATCTCTTCTAAATGTCTCTCTCTTTTAATCCTCATCTCATTTATTTTCATGTCACATTGATGATACCTTCCCTTGACAATTATAGTGTCAATGACTCCTTGGCTGAATTCTTAGGAATCTATGACAATCTTCCTCATTGTCATCATAATCATGGTTTTCTTTATTTTTTAAATGTGGACACATACTTTGGGAAAGATACTAATCTTGAAAAGATATATAAGTTTCCTTTACCTATGGATATCCCTCAACAAAGTAATCTCTTGATTACTGATACCATTGATGTGCAAATGGATCCTTACAATTCACAAAAAGTGATCAAAATTGGAAAATATTTAGATGAGCATGGATAACAAGAACTTACTTCTCTTCTATATGAGTTTCCTAATATATTTTGTTGTACATACTCTGATATTCCTCACATTTACCCTAATATTATGACTCACAATATTTCCCTTCTTCCTAATGCAAAATTAGTGAAGAAGAAAATTTAAAAAATGAGCCCTAAAACTGCTTTACTTGTAAAAGTTGAAATTGAAAAACTTCTTAATATGGGATTTATTCATCATATTTACTTTTTTCCTTGGTTTTCAAACATTGTGGTTGTGTCTAAAGATGAGAATAATATTTGAATGTGTATTGAATTTCATGATCTTAATAAGGTTTCTTTGAAAGATGATTTTCCTCTTCCAAACATAGACATGATAGTGGATTCTACAGTTAGATATTCTTTATTATCTTTGATAGATGGTTTTTTTTGGTTATAATCAAATATCCATTCCTCCTCAAGATAAATTAAAGACCACTTTCATAACACCTTGGGGAACCTTTTTGGGGGTCGTTATGCCTTTTAAATTGAAAAATGATGGTGCTACTTATCAACGTGTTATGACACTTACCTTTCATGATTATATCCACAAGATTTTAGAAGACTATGTAGATGACATTTTAGCCAAGTCCATTTCTCTCATAGACCATGTTCATGTTCTTAGACATTTATTTGAATGTATTCATAAGTATAACATGCATTTGAATCCCTGAAAATGTGCTTTTGGTGTTGACAGAAGGAAACTACTTGGATTCGTAATTTCAAATAGAGGAATTCAATTGGATACAAAAAAGATTGATGCTATTGTCAATATGCCACCTCTGTGAAATATATCATAACTTTACAGTTTACAAGGAAAAATTCAATGCATTCATAGGTTTTTGTCACACCTTGTAGATTGAACAATTCCTTTCACTTTATTGTTAAGAAAGGATAACACCTTTTCAAAAAATGAAGACTGTCAAAAAGATTTTGAGTAATTTAAACAATACCTTTCTAATCCTCCTATTTTACAACTATCTTTACCTAATCAACCATTTCTTTTATATATTTATGCTTCCTTTCATGCTCTTGTGCTTGTCTTAGCTCAATATGATCAAAATGGAAAATAGCGACTTGTGTATTACATAAGTTGTACTTTGCTTGACTATCAAATTTGATACACTTTGATAGAAAAATAATGTCTTTCTTTGGTATTTTCTACTCAAAAGTTAAGACATTTTCTCCTTAATGCTGAAACTCATGTTCTCATAAAGTTTGATCTTTTAAAGCATCTTTTCTCTAAGATTGATCTCTTATAATGCCTTGCAAAGTGGGTGAATGTTAAGTAAATTTGATCTCATTTTTTCTTTCTCAAAAAGAAATCAAAGGACAAGCTTTGATTGATCATTTGGACGAAGCTCCTTCACTTGATGCTACTTCTTATTAAATTTCTTTTCCTAATGAATTTGTTCTCCCCATAAATATTGAACACATGGGAGTTGATCTTTGATGGATCTAGATGTCAAGTTGGATTCAGTGACGGCGTTATATTATTATCTCCTTTAGGGAATCCAATTCCTCTATTCTACCATCTTAATTTCCTTTCTACTAATAATATTTTAGAATATGAAGCACTTATTATTGGACTACATGTGACTTTATCCCTTAATGTGAGACATATTTGTATCTTTGGAGACTCGCGATCAGTTGTGAAATAAATTAATGGAACATATCAAAATAATCATTCTAAATTATCTCAATATTGTGACCTTTCCTTAGCTATGATAAATAAATTCATTCTTATTCTATTATATCTCTACCTTATAAATATAATAGACACACTTATGTGATGGCATGTGTTTCTCCTCTTATTTCATTTGATGATCATACTGAGAGTTATCAATTTACTATACATAACCTTGTGGATCTTGCTATTTTTAAAAACCCTAATCATGTTGCTTTTTTTCTTTACTCTTGATTTAGATGAATGGTATTCTCACATATTTTATTATTAACAAGATGGTGCTTTCCTTGAATCAACTACAAGAAACACTGGAGCTCAAATTCAAAAACTTTCTACTCAATACATCATTTTGTCCAATATCCTTTATAGATGGGCTTATAATGGTATTATTTAATGATACCTTAAAATTTTGAGATTCTTGTGGCCCTTGAAGAAGCTCATTTTCTTGTTCTTGTGTGGGGAATTTTGTTGTAAAATATTTAGTTAGCAAGTTACTTTGTATTGGATATTATTGGCAAACTATGGAACAATATTCTTTCTCTTTTGTGAAAAGATGTCATCAATGTCAACAACATAATAATTTGATTAACGCTCCCTCTCATGAACTCCAATCTCAAGTAGCTTCATGCCCTTTTAATCTATGGGGCTTGGATCTTATTGGGAATATACCTCCTCCATTATCATAAGGCTATACTTATATAATCAATGTTATTGATTATTTTATTAAATGGGTAGAAGTTGTTCCTCTTTGTTCTACTATATCTAACACTATTTGTAACTTTATCAAGCACAACATTATATCTCAATTTGGTATCCCTTAAAATATAATGTTCGATAATAGTGCTTCTATAATAAATAAGGATGTGACAAAGTTTCTCAACAAATAAAACATTAAACAACATTTTTCTACACCTTATTACCCTCAATATAATGCACAAGCTAAAGAATCTAATAAGATAATTGAGAAAATTCTTTGTAAAACTATTAATAAACATGGTAATGATTGGCACACACAATTAACCTATTTTATGGGCTTACAAAACAAGCATTTGTATGACTATAGGAACAACTCATTATAGCTTGGTTTATGGTGCAAATGTGATTATGCCTTTGGAGTTGGAAATCCCCTTGCTGAGGATTTATCTTAAGGGTCACATTGATAATGAAACTTATAGAGAAAAATGCCTTCAACAAATGGATAATGCTTGATGAATAATGCTTAATGCTCTTGAACACATTCAAGCATATCATAATTTTTTTAAAAGGTGATACAATGAAAATGTTTATTGAACGATCCTCTTTTGTAGGAGATTTAGCTCTTTACGAAAATCAATGCAATGTTAATGCCCTACCTAAAGATAAAGGAAAATTTGATCCTAATTAGCTTGGTCCCTTCATTATTACTGAATTATATGGTTTAGGTGCATATGTACGATAACATGTATGGATGGTACACTCCTTGAAGACCCTATAAATGCTTTGCATTTGTGTCGGTATTATGCTTAATACTCTCTCTCTCTCTCTCTCTCTCTCTCTCTCTCTCTCTCTCTCTCTCTCTCTCTCTCTCTCTCTCTCTCTCTCTCCCTCTCTTTCTCTCTCTCTCATTTCCAAATTAAGTTTCATGTTAGTATTTATTCATTAAAGTGTGTGTTTTAGATAGTTAAATGATTGCTTTTATATTTCATATATTGCTTCGTTCATGACAAAAATCATATACATTCATTTTGTCTTGAAATCATTTATGTAATGTCTAGCTAATTTTGATTAAGGTATTACTTAATGATATTAACATACTTATTAATTCTTTCCATGTTTAATGTTTAGTAAATTTGTGTTTAGTTAATACTTTAAATAGATTGTGTGTTTATTTATCTACACAAGGGTATTATATCATCAATAGTTACATTTAGTTAAGCATTGTTTTAATCAAATCACATGTATATAATTTTAATCATTATAGCATTGGTTCCTAAATAAAACATAATAACATTAAAATTAGATATATATACATTCATCACCATGTTTTCATTATCTTAATCATAAGCAAAAACTAGACATTATTTATGGCATTAAAGTAACTATAAGCATGTAAAACATCCAAACATCATATATACGTGTGTGTGTGTGTGTGCATGTGTGAAATAATACAATAACATAGTAATCACTATTCAAAATATGGTCTATATCAAAATACAAACATATATATCTCATCAATTCTCATCAATAGGATGATGACTCCCTAATTCCTCTAGCCTGAGATAGGATGAAGATTGTTGAATAGACGAGTGCCTATGAGATGCCATGGAATGTGACTGGATCCTTTATATCCTCATATCCTCATATGATACAACATAGCTCCTATGCATATCATCTAGTTTCCTCAAGATCGTGTTTGGCCTCTGTCATCTCTTGCTCCATCCTCTCTATTGTGTGCTAGACTTGCTCCTATTCTTCCCTTCCTATCTCCAACTATAGGCTCAAAGGTGTTAATATGTCCTTATGTCACCCTAGGTCTCACTTTAGTTCTATAGATAACCTACAATGATGATGGTATCCACACTAAAAAGGCCATATTCCTAACATGACTCACAATGTCATGCCACCCCTCATTGCCAATTGTAAAATTTCAATTATATCAATAACATATATCATACAATACATATATATCAATGTACTTAAATCAATTTTTGTACCCGGATCTCCCTCTTGGTACCGATAATTGATAGTAGTTGGAACCTGTGGTATTGTATAATGAGATGATGTTAGGGGCATAGACATGTTACCCTCTTCTCTCTCTTGTATATGTGATCCCCTCAAGGGTGGATTCTCTAGCGAGGCTCTCATTGTATTCTCCTTAAAGGATCGGTATCTACCTCCTTCTCCTCCTCCTCAACTTCTCCCAAGTTGCCTCCCATAGGTTCCTTCTTATCCTAAACTCCATGATTCTCATCCTCCTCAATCTCCTCTCTCTACTCCTCATCTTTGGCCTCTTGTTTCCCTGGCCTTGTCCACGGCCTTGATTCAACCATAGGGTAGTCCATAAAAAATATGATGCTAACTCCAAGATATCTTGCATATCTGAGGTACTCTTTCAGTGTCACTAAATCATATATATCATCAAATACCTCAATACATCACCCCTTCTCTACTATGGATTTTATATCTTGTATCCCATCAGGAGTAGGTCTCAGTTGAGCCCCAAGCCTCAGTTTGTACTATTGTCTCTATGCATAAATGGGTACTAGTCTTGGTGCACCCTAACAAAAGGAAAACTATGTCCTCACCTTGTCATAATAGAATGACACCATAATATAGTTGTGTTGTCCCTCTAACCATCAGTATCTTTGCATGCATCTCATCTAACAATATGTGTAAGTCTATATCACCATCTCTTGATATGGTCTCCATATGTTATCAGTTTTCTGCAAATGATCAATGATTATCCTCCAATGCAATAGGTCTCCCCATTGCCATACATTTCTCAATGGATAAGAAAATGTGTGTGGTTTTGTTGAGTATATATTAATAGGACATTTGAAGGCTCATGTACAAGTGATATGCTCAAACATCCATACCTTCAGAAATGTGCTAGTAGTGAGGCTCTTCTACTAATAGAAAACATATCTTCCTAACTCATAATACAAGTGAGAAAGGATAAACCTCTCCCAAGAGTAGATAGTACAAGGCTCCTCCATACTTTGAACAACATGAGTTAGACATGCTGGAAATGTGGTCTCTCTACAATCCGGTGTAACTACTACAAAAATAGTGCATAATATCACCTTCTCGACTAAGGGAACATCCTCTATAACATACAACAAGGACTATAGTGATATATGATGAGTGGGAGCATGATCATATTCTTGACCGAGACAATATACTTGGTTTGCAACTACCTTCACATCTAATTGTGAGGTCACCAATATGACTATCCTCCCTCAGATAGGTAATTGCATGATGTAGTACACATACTCTAAATTCACAATAATCTCCCCAACAAAAAGATGGAATGTCACCATGTCCAAATTCCATCGTTCCATAAACACCAT
This sequence comes from Chamaecyparis obtusa, assembly GCA_027943335.1. Lineage (NCBI taxonomy): Eukaryota > Viridiplantae > Streptophyta > Pinopsida > Cupressales > Cupressaceae > Chamaecyparis > Chamaecyparis obtusa. The sequence continues at coordinate 15,059 of BSBK01014276.1, read as the reverse complement.
CAACATCAAACTATAGAACCTCATAGATGGAAGACAATAGACCCATCACATACCCATTTATCAAGTAGTCATGCTAGATCCTTGATGCCCAATGAATGCATCTAGCCTCAAAGATATGACATCACTCTCACTCTAGAATGATCTCACATAGTCTAAAATTCCTACAATCACACAATAATAGAATGACATCAATAAATAATGTATACATCATAGTATTGCTATATCAAAAAATTGCAAACTCTAATCTTTGGGTACAAAATGTCTTGAGGGTACTAAATGTCTCCCAGTGTACAAATCACTCTAGAGGGTATAGAACACATCCAAGGTATAGATCACCCTAGAGGTTACAAAATGTCCTTAGGGTACAAAGCAACCTAGAGGGTACACAATGACTCAGAGGATATTGAGTGCTTGGTTGTATTAAGGTGAATAGTAACCTACGATGTTGTGTAGTACATAATTAAAATTGTAGTACAAAGTTCAAAATCAATGGTGTAGTGACATACCTCATCCAATTGTGTCTCATCCTCCACTACTCATCTCATATTATTGATCTGTGTAGATGTGATCAGCTTTCTCCTTGACATCTTCTTTCCTCTTCACAAGCACAAAAAGAAAAAGTATGAAAATGACACTCAAAATGGTAAAGGTAACTACTATTTAAGCGGTATGTTTTCTAATTTCTTTTTCACTTACTTTTTAACTTTTATCCATGTAATTTAATATGCTTATTCACTTAATCAGTCATATCTTGAGCTATAGAGCTTTGATTTTCACAATGTTTGTTGCATTGAGATTGTGATTCAGTTTTCTAGCTATCCAAATTCTCTCTAGGATATTTTAAATTTATATTGAACCCTATTGATAGATTTTTTCAAAAAAAATTAATTTATAATTCATTTTGGTATACATGATACCCTATTTGACCTTCCTAATTAGCAAGCCAAAATAGGGGGCATAAAGCTACCCATGAATTTCATCATTCTCTTGATAAGCCCTAGGTGGTTTATGGTTTTAAACTAACATGTGGCTTTTTAGATTGTGGTTTCTAACATTTTATTGCATGAATTGCAAATTGGGGGCTTTGAGATATTCTTTTCATTTATTTATTTCTTGTACTTTAGCTTACATATGCACATGGTGTCATATACTGCTAAAGTGGGGGCTAAATGTACCATCATAAATTGTAATCACCTAAGTGGTGTATAATTTCACAATTATTTAACACCTACCTTAGTGTGTTTTCATTATAGCTTGCATAATAGGACTCCATAATTGCACTTAATGAACACCTAAATTTAATTATAGGTCCTATATCCCTTCAATTTTATTTAAAATCATGGTAAGCCATTATTTCTAAGAGTGATCCTCTATTTCTTATCCAATCAAATAATTTGTTCCATCTCCTCAGCCTTGGTGTTCTATCCCAGCCTTGAAATTGGTTATTAAATCTAATATGCATATCATGATTACCTAGTACCCACAATTCTGATTTGGGCCTTAAATGGGTGGTATAGAATATTTGAAATATTCTATACCTAGGTACATAATGTTTCAAACATTTTGTATGTTGGTTTTTTAGCCTAAATTTAAATTGGGTCCATGTCTTGATAGTTTAGTGGAGGATTATGATTTAGAGTCAACTCTCTTAATTCTATCTCTTGATTTTATATTAAAATAAGCCTCACGCTTCACTTTGTTAAGATGAAAGTAATTGAAAGAGTGAAGCCCCAATTTTATGACATACCATGAAGTGAGGACTTATGAATCAAGGTTATATCAATCTTCTATCAAGCATTCAATCATTCAAAACATTTTCAACATCATGATGGAGCTACAAAAGGATTATGATGATGACTAGGAGATCACTAACTGATGATTGGCTTGTACTCTTCCTCTTTGGATTTGGGTATGGTTTCTTGTTATCTTTAAATCTACATACTTGTGCTTTAGATCTATACTTGTTACATGCTCATAATCACACATTGATTGAATTTTGATATAGGGTTTACTCTATCATACTAGGGTAGATCTTTGCACTACATTTTATACACTTTATCTCATAGCAATTTAGACATACTTATTTAGTATTTGGTAACATCGAGAGAGAGGGGGGGGGGGGGGTTGAATCAGTGTTACCGTGCTTAATCAAATTCTTACAATTCTTCAACTTCCTTAAGCAACATATAAAGATGTAACATAAAATTAACAACCATACAACAAAGATAAACATAGAAGAACTCATAACACCATAGTTTTTTTCAATGAAACCATGTTAAGGGAAAAAACTTGGTGGGGATGGTACCCACAAATATCTACACTATAAGTTTAATAACCCTGTTATGAGTTTTGCCCTTCTTAGGAGCCAAGCATTATAATAGGTAGGTCCTCGTTAAAGGACAAACCCTATAAGGAGCCTTTAAAATATGATCCCAATTAATAAATTGACCCTACTAGGAGTCCAACCCTATTAAAGGAAACCAAACCTTGTTAGGGGTGTACAATAGGTGCAACAACACTGACAACCAATTTTTTGTCCTAAATACAAAGTATTAACAAATTATTCTTTGAATAACTCCACTTGTTATTCTTTCTCTTGATATTTTATTTATCTCTTAGATTCCTTCACATTTCACATCCATCTATATCATGTTCACATCATCACACACTCATACAAAAGTGTGTGTATACTTATACCTTGCTGGAGGTATATTAACAAAATCTAGTCATCATTACTCTAGCTAAAAAAACATATTATTTAATGCACATTATTCAAATTGAGGTGTATCCAAGATAGCATCCAAAAATGATTTTCCAATCGATCACAAAGTTGGCTTTAGTGATCACTAACATGTTATGCTCTGTTTACTGTCTTCACATCCAATCAACTGAACATTTCTCTTCAATACCTCAATATTAACACATGGGACCTTATACATGTATTCATTGGTTTCCTGCAAGCATGTAACTAAGATCACATGCCTTTATGAAGCCCCTACGAAGTTTTCTACAATTTTCTATCAAACTGGGTCACATGAACAGATTGTGGACTTGGGCATTTTTCCTTTATCAACTGCATTCAAACATATTCATGATATCCAATATGTGCAATCATAAAACTGATAATTTTTTCCATAAATGGCAACATTCCATATATGTGCATGTGCCTACATGTGCATATGTGTGCATGTTCTGACCACTTGCCAACATACTATAGATTCACAAGCACTACACACATTATCTATGTTATACTAGCTATCCATGGAGGTGGGAATCACAAAAATGGGGGGTTGACCAATGAAAACCCCTATATAGAGAACTTTTTACACATTTATTAGATTTACAAGTGTAGAAAACCCTAAAATTAGTTTTCAAAACTTTTATGTCATCACAACACTAAGAAAAACCATTTGCAATTTGTCCTGGTAGAAACCCCTAAGTAAATAATGTTTCAATCATTTTGTACCCTACAAAATTAGTAGAATTTGATCTACAGATAGATACAGGGTGCAAGATCTTAAATTATTAGTTACAACTATTTTCGGGATTCTAACAGTTGGGAATTCAGATCTCAGTCTTCATTTCTCCTTTTTTTATTTCATGTGCACTCAAATATATCTCAATCTCCTTCAACATATATTTTTTAGTATGATAAGATCATTTCTTGTCTCATTTATTCATTTGTATATTAGTCTTATTCATCCCTTTTATGGTTCTAAGTAGCAAAGGTTCTTGGCCAAATAAATGTCTTAGAAACTTAGAGTATAACATTCATTCATTCAAGATTGGATATCCTAAACAACAACAAATTGACTCATTTAGCTCATTTGTAGTATCAACCAAGGATGTAAACTTGAAATAGTGTATGCAAGGTATTTGCCCTAAACTATCTTGATTGCCACTTGTCTAAGCTATGAAATTTAAAATAATTGAAAGCTTGAAAGGCTAGGCTAGGACAAAGAAACAAGTTTATTCTACTGAAATCATTAATCACATATAGGTACTGCTCTATCTTCCTTTGCTGCAGGAACAACCTATTAGTTCTGCTACCAACGGTTGTAGGAACAACATAGTTCCTTTTTAACTCTAAGAAAGCATGAAATAGATCCTAACTAACAATGAGAATCACTCACCAAGTGGGGCCTCTTGGATGAGTGAATAGTACATAATCAAGATAAAAAGATGGAACTTGTAATGTGCAGTCTATTCATTCATTTGAAAAGTACACTTGGATTAAAACAAAACTGAACTCTATTTGTTTTTGCAAGATTACAATAACTTTCCTAGCTCGACTCTCTCTTGAAAGTTAAGTCAACAACTTATTTATAAGAAAATACTAAAAAATAACTCCTATAACTAGGATCACTCCAACAATGAGGATCTGGAAGATTCATAATGTCATAGAATAGAATTAACATCTTTTAAGAACAAGTCTTTCATAGATATAGCATGTCATGCTTCTAAATCTACACTCAGGTATGATGGAAGCCATTTGACCGCTCCAAGGAAGATTGATGTGTGGTATGTCTTTATTGCTTTGGATGCAGGGTTGCTCTTGTCAATTCCACCATGTCGCTCAATGAATACACCATTGACTTGTTCCTGCATGGAGTTAGTAACACATGCCAAACTCAAAACATATATTTACATCATTAAATTAGAAAATACATTATCTCATTAACTTACTCTTGCATACTGTGGTTGCAGGAATCCTAACCCAAAACAACTTAGGAGAGATGAACACTAAATAAAACACATGTATAATTACTAATTCATCTATCATATTATATCCATAAGTTCAAAATTATACCACATGTATCTCGTTGATCCATAAAGTGTTAATGTATAGTTCATGCACGTATACATATAAAAGTTATACATATAATACCATCAAATTTTTCATAAAACTATAAAAAATACCCTACTGAACTATACAAAAAGAATCATAAAATATGCCATTAATTTGGCCCATCATTCCCCCCAACTTAAGGTCTTGCTGGTCCTCTTGCAAGCATAAAAATTTTAATCCTGGCCCTCATCCGTAAGTCATCTGTAATCTATTGTCCAAATGCTCCCTCCTTGTAATTTAGGTAGCCCTTGTCCACTTCTAACTTATTCCACCTACACACCTCAGCTTCCATGTCATGATCATTTGCATCTTCGTTCATTCCTAACAAAGGTTGCATAAGAATTGGTGGCTGAAATTTTAAGGGAAACCAGTAACTAGTTTTGGTTCTACCCAGCATAATATGTACCAAGGAGCTCTATGACTTGCCAAGGTCAAATTATATGGTGAATGGGGCTCTTTATCCCTTAACTCTTTAGGCATCCTGACCCATCTATGGTTGCTATTTTTAATGGCTACAGGGATCTCTGTAGCAGTAAATTCTTCATAATCTTTAAAAGCCCTCTTCCTTAAGGGATAAATTATCAGTTTCCCACTGTCAGTCAATGTAACCTTTACCCAATCATAGAATTTTCTTATAGCCTCCTTAGTCTTAGGCCTAACATAGATTGGCATCTCCATATCATCACCCATGTAGGGTCTAGCTTGGTGATCTGTACTAATTTCATTTTTCACCCAAGACATAAAGGTCTGGAGTTGGACATCTCCCACATACATGAGTGAGTTCCAATATCTGTCATTAGGGACTGCTTGGTTGTGTAGGTATAGTTGACATAGAAGATTCTTAATATACATTGGAGAGGAATGAAATGCATCACAAAATTCATGTGGTGTATCAATTGAAGGACTAAATCCTTGGACTATTCTAGTTGATTGAAAATTTATAAATTGTTCCTTTAGGAATAGTGCATATACCTATGAGGGTGACCTGCACTTCATTAATTCTAGAATGAGTTCTGTAATTTGTGTGACTTTCTCCTCCAATACCATAATTTTGTTTGATTGCTATTCAATTTGATGAGCGTGCTCATCAATAACATGTTTCAACTTTTTCTTCTCTAATTTCCATTGTGCTCTTTCTAACAACATCTGCCGATACAAACTTAACCCAACTGTTAATGGAATAGATAGGTCTAGAGAAAACATTGGACCTTGATCATCAATGTCCATAGAGTCATATGTTTCATTATCTCTCCCTGATTCTGAACTTTATTTTTCTTTGTCAATGATAATGAAGTCAGGGTTGTTATCTTCACTTTGTACATGTGGTTCATTTTGAGTCACAGTGGCATCATGATCGCTTGAAGAGGAACACTATCAATGTCTAACTAGTCATCACTTACATTTCCCATGGTCTCTATTGAAGGAGTTTCTATAGATTATGAGGACTCCAGATTAACTACAGGAGTCTTGGATATCTTGGCCTAGGGTAGTTCAAAAGCAAACCAAACACTTCATTGGACAGGAGTATCATATGAGTGCTTAGGGGTTTTCCTTCTCATTTTATTGGAGGATACTCCTTCGGTAGAAGCTAAAGGAGGTTCTTGTGGCACTCTCTTTCTCCTTGGTGAAGGAGTTTTATTATTCTTTTCATCACTTCTTTCCTTATCAGGTTGAGATTCTAGAGTTAATTCCTTAGTTTCAAGGGTTTTTCCTTTTTCTCTTCTGTTCACAAACCTAGTCTTTATAGAATATTGGGGGGTTTGCGAAGCAACAAACTCCATATCCTTATTAGACTAAGAATTAGTGGGAATGGGCTCAATAATTTTATTTTTGGAAGGCCTAGGGCTAGATGCGTAAGCTTCAGGAGTAGTTTCCAACCTTTCAACTATCTTAACAATACCTTGGGTTATTTTCTCCCTTCTACCCAATCCTTTCCCTCTAGGGCTGACCAGTCTAGGTATTATTTCATCAGTGTCTAGAAATTATTTCCATGTCCCTACTGACTGCTTGTTCAATTCCCTTTCTACCATCAACTTTATTAAACAATTATATGACACGAATTGAGGCTTACCTGTTTGCACACTCACAACTTTCTTTTTTTAAATGTTGAACAAGAAATTAGGAATATTTACTAGTCTGTTAGCATGGCGTAAGCTGATGAGAATCTTGAAGTGTATCACATGCATCCAAGTGTAGCGACCTTCATAGGTAAAGTATTTCGTCATATGCAATTTTGGTTGCATATACTCATTTGGAAAAGAAAGTCTCCATGTCCCTTATTTTCTGTCAATGACCAACCTAGGGGCGTCATGCAGTGTAAACTATTCCCTAGCCGAGCGAAGGGTCTAGGTCAATTTTTTAATTCTCTCCTACCCGCGGCAAGCCAAATACTTCTGTGATGATTTATTCATTACATTCAACTCAGAGACCTTTAACAATTGCAACTCTATCCCTCAAAATGTTCAAAAACTAAAAAGTGACATCATCATCAAAGGCATCAAGCTTTAAGCAATAGTCCAGCCAACCTTTCCACTCAAACATTTGTCGGCTAGGAAGATCATCCAGCAGCACTATATGATTATCCGTCTCATGTCTCACTAATTCACCACCCATTATACCAAGCTGCAGGAACAAATAACCTCAAAAATTCCAGATGAAGAGCTAAAACTTTCAAGCAATTCAGACACACATAAACTAGTAGTTCAAACTTCAAGAAATGCAAAACTCCTTTTCTCAAAATACAGCTATTTTAGTGGATTTATTTTTTATCAAAGAAAAAGGTTGCCATAATATTTTGTAATTACCTTCACACATGCTGAAGGTTGGCATAATATTTATAATTACCTTCACTCAAGCCAAATTCTTCCACCTTCGGCATGTTGTGAAGGTACAAAATGACTTAATTATGACTTAATCATGACATGGAACCTTAATCAACCTTTAATAAATATTAACAGAATATGGTGAAACTAATGACAGGTAACACAAGATTTTATAAAAAGATTTTGAAAAGATAGGAAAATTTTTAAATATACATGCGATTAAATATTTCCTCCCCCTAGCTAAGTGTAGGTGTGGGTCCCACCAGGCCACATAGGAAAGAGTAGTAACTAAATAAATATACCTTGTCTAAAATAAATAAATTAAATAATATGTATGTTAGCATATGCTCTTAACCTATGATTGCTGAAGGAGAATTGTTGTTGTGTGAACATTCGCTACTAGAGTAATATGATGAAATAGGAAGGTGATAGAGATAGAAGATGAGATGAATATTTATTATGGAGAAATAATTTCATAGAAAGTGAAATTTTATTATGAAATCTCTGATGAAAATCAAATATTAGTGACAATCTAGGTGGAAGACCCAGATTATTTTGTTGTAGGACCGCTTGATTCTTCGTGCAAGGTGAATTGTTGTAGGAACTCAACTTGACTTTGTGGTTTATGATAGAGCTTGAGTCTATGATTGTTGATGATAATCTTGAGTCGAACCAGATCAATAGTTGTACGACTCCATTTGCAAAAACTGAAACAATTTCATACGAACCCAACCACCTTGTTTGAAACTTGCCTGGAGTGTGCTGATAACGATAATCATATAACAAAGCCCAGTCACCAAAAAAATAAATTTTTATCCTTAATAAACTTGTCATGTCATTTCTTCCTCTACTGCTGAATGATCTCTCTGTTATGCAAGGCATACTTTCTGATTTCATCCAAGCCATTTAGTTGTAGAATCCTTTCTTGTTGAGTCCTGGTAAGATCAATATCTAGATCAAGTATTGTCCTAAGGGTTTTGTGTTGAAACTCAATGGACATGGCAGCATTTTTTCCATAAACTAGCTCAAATGGTGTAAACTAGTGGTAGTTTTCCATGTTGTCTTATAGGCCCAAATGGCTTAAGGAAGTCGAGTGGCCCAATCCTTCTTGTCCAAAGCTATTATTTTTGTCAGAATGGCTTCGATTTCCCTATTTTTTAATTTGTCTTGACCATTAGCCCGTGGATGATAAGGTGAGGATTTACCATGCCTGATTGTGTATTCATTCATCAAGGCAGTTATGAGATTTGAGGTAAACTGAGCACCTTGGTCTATGACTAGTTCTCTAGGTACACCAAACCTATTGAATATGGATTCATACAAAAATTCAACCACCTTATTGTCCCTAGCATGCTTCATAGCCTTGGCTTCTACCCATTTGGTTGCATAATCAATACAAACTAAGATATAGGACTTACCATGAGAGGAATTCTCTATAGGACCTACAAAATCAATACCCCACTTGTGAAATGATGTTACAATTACCTGTTCTTGCAAGGTAATTTCATCTAATTTAGTTGGGTGTCCCATTCTTTGACACCTGTCATAGTGCCTTGTATATTTAGTAGCATCCTTGTGTAGGGTAGGCCAGTAATAACCAGTGGTTAGAATCTTGAATGTTGTACGCTTTGCTACAACTCACCCTCCACATGGTTCATTGTGACATGCATGAAGGATGTCATATGTTTCATCTTCAAAAATAAATCTTCTTATGACTTGATCTAGACATGTGTAAAACATAAATCCAACAATCCATGAAAAGTTAAATCTTTTCTCAACTAAGATTATGTATTCCTTAGGAGAGAAGTGTGGCGAGGTACTTCTTGTAGCAAGGTAGTTTACTATATCTACATACCATGGGTTATGAGTAATGATAGAGAACAAATTTTCATCAGGAATACTATCATCAATAGTTGTAGGGTCATTAGGAACTTGCAATCTTAACAGAAAATTCAGCTACCACATTAGCTTTCCTTGGTTTATCAATGACTTTGATATCAAATTCCTACATGAGGAGTAACCATATGAACAACCTGCATGAGATAATAGGTTTGTTCATGATGTACTTGATTGCTGAGTGATCTGTATGCACAAATACCTCATAACCAGTAATGTAGTATCTGAATTTATTAAGTGCATAGATAACTGCTAACAGTTCCTTCTCAGTGACAGTGTAATTTAGCTCAACACCTTGTAGATTATTGCTAATGTAATATATGGCATGCTCAACTATTCCTTCTTTCTATCCTAGAACTTCTCTATGACATAATCAGAGGCATCTGTATGTATATGAAATGGAAAATTCCAATCAGGTCCTCTCAAGATAGGTGTTTTAGTCAAGACATCCTTCAACTGCTGGAATAATTGCTCATAATCCTTAGTCCATTCAAATTCTACTTCTTTCTTTAAGAGATTGTACAATGGAGCTGCAATTTGACTAAAATATTTGATGAACCTCTTGTGTAACCAACACGGCCTAGAAAAATTCTAACCTCCTTCTGCTTTGTTTGAGTTGGAAGTGTATTAATGACTTTTATCTTAGCAGGATCTACTTGAATACCAAATGATAAAAGGTAGTGTGCTAAAACAACTCCTTCCTCCATCATCATATAACACTTCTCACTATTAAGAGAGAGATTGTGTTCCTAACATATTTTTTAAAAAATTTCTAATTTTACATGAGCCTCCTCAAACGTGAATCCATATGCAGTAAATTCATCCATGTAGATTTCAACGCAGTCAACAGATATGTCAGAAAAGATATTGATAACTACTCCTTGAAATGTAGCAGGTGCATTACACAATCCAAAAGGTAAGACATAATAGGAAAAGGTTCCCCATGGGTATGTAAATGTGGTCTTGTCTTGGTCCTCAGGTGCCATCTTAATATGGTTGTATCCACTAAATCCATCCATAAATTAAAATTACTTCTTACTAGCTAGGTTGTCAAGGACTTGATCAATAAAAGGCAATGGAAAGTGGTCCTTCTTATTTATTGTATTCAATTCCCTATAATCCACATACACCCTCCATTTTCCTCCCTTCTTTGTATGTATGACCAAAGGTGAGACCCACTGACTATCAGAAATGGGGTAAATAAAACCAGCATCAAGCAATTTCTACAATTCAGTCTTCACTATATCTCTTAGTGCTAGGTTGAATATTCTTTGAGGTTGTCTGACTGGTTTACAATCAGGACTGATGGAAATTTGGTGGGTATAAAGCCTTGGATCTAATCCCTTCATATATATGTAATTCTAAGCAAAGGTTTTCTGGATTTCTTATAGGAGATTAAGACGGCTTGTTGAGTGTTCAAAAATAAGGTTCTTATTAACATTCAACTCCCTTCCTGGAGTGATTTCCACTTTGACTACCTTATCTAACATGATGAATTCTTCAAATGAAGATGACTTAATATCATGTGGCAATAATGTATGAAGGTAATCAGTTGCTATAGGAAGATGAGGTGAACTTTTTGGAGGCAGTATGGTTTGTAGAGAGAAATTAGGAATAGTACAGGAAGATGGTTCAAGACCATATTTGTTGGTAAGGATTGCAACAAGTATGCCATCTTCTTCTTGGGATACCGTGAATGGATTCCTCTCTATAACCATTAACTAATGTACTAAATTTACCTCTAGCTCAATTTCACCTAAGTCGGTCCAAACAGATTGATCAAGATCAATCTAACGTTTAGTAGGAGAATATAAGGTTAACATCTTAGTGTTGATTCCATCAGATATAGTCATATTTCTAGAGAAGCGTGCTATATAGGCATCTTCAGTGGCTAACCAAGGTCTTCCTAGGATTAAGGGATAACCACCTAGATTACCCTTGGGAGATAAGATCACAAAGTATGAGGGATAAGCTAATGAATCAAGTGTCACAATTATGCCCTCTATCATGCCATCGGGCCTTACATTAGAATTGTTAGCTAACTGAAAGATTGTAGGAGTCTCTCTCAAGCCAATGATATTAAGCCTTAACAAGACTTCCCTTGTCATTACATTAATAAAATGCTCCCAAGTCAATCAAAACATTTGGATCTGAAAGCCATTAATATAGATAGTAACAACAGGGCTACCTGGGTCAGAATATTTTGGTATGATGACATTGCTCAACATAAGATCAGAGAGTTGTCCAAGGACATGAATAGTCTAAGGGTATTTCTTCTTCCTATCAGGTTGTTTAATACAAGCCTCTTTGATAGCCTTATTATAAACTGGAACTTCCTTGAGGGAATCCAACAAAGGAATTTATAGTCATTTTCTTTAGTTGGTTGATCAGATCAGTTGCAACTAGACTTTCTTTTGGGGGTGTAGACTGGGTAAGCCTTTAAGGAAATGGTGGATTCTTTGCTACTAGAGCAGGATTTGGAAGGGTAGCAGGTTCTTTCTCAAGGATATCATCCTCAATAATAACTTCAGTTATAACATGACCTTTTGTTACTAGTAATGTAGCTCCTAACCTTAAGTGGATATCATTTACCTTGATGGAATAAGTCTGTTGCTGATTAGGCTGCTTGTTATTAGGATTTGGTGAAGGTTGAGTAGGCAAATGAGTTTTCTTTTGTGGGCTGGTGTTGGCTACAAGAGGTGGATGAATTATAGCTTGTTGTTGTGGAGGTGGCATAATGGGTTATTGATTAGGTTGACTAGGCTGATTGGGACCCCACTGAGGTGATTGTTGCTAGTTACCTTGTTGAGGCTGCCATTGGTTATTTTGTTTCCAATTTTGATTGGGTTGTTGCCACTTATTAGGAGGGGGTTGGTGTTTCCAATTTTAGTTTCTCCATTGGGGTTGATACTGATTGGACCAATTTTTATTCCATTTTTTACCTCAGGGACCAAAATTTTGAGAATTTTGGTTTTCCATTGATTATTATTGAAACCAAAATTTTGCGAAGGGTCTTGAGGCATACCTAAACTCTGGGCCCATGGTATTCATTGACTGAGCCTCCAAGCATGCAACTATTTTGCATTTGCAGTTCCTATTCTTCTCCCTACAATGAGAACAAAATTGAGCTAACATGGCCTCTTCTTCTTCATGCTTCCTCTTAGCTTGCATAGTATCCAATTGGGCGGCTACATTGTTGATGATGTCTTGCTTTAAATCAAACAAGAGATTAGATATCTCCATCTTTGAAACACCATCACCATTAGTTTTTATGCTTGATTGTCTGAACCCTCTTCCTTTCTTTACTGTGGCTCTAGAGTAATTAAGACATATCCTCTTAATTTCATCCCAAGTGCTTTGAGTGATGTCTCCTCTAGCCATCAAGTCAAGAGCCTCCATAAAAGACTCATTAACACCTCTTACAAAGATATGTTTCATAGATTCTTCATTCAAAGTATGTTGAGTATTCTTTTGGAGGTTAAATAAGAATCTTGAAACATAATCCTCAAGTATTTCCTCATAGTTTTGTGTCATCTTGAAAATATCATCACCTTTCATATCACTACCCCAAAAATACTCTTTATATTTTTCCAAGAATGCATCCTTCATTACATCCCTATCTCCTACAACATTGACTCCTAGACCCATGAACCCCCTCAGTGTTGCCTCCTTTAAAGTAGATGGAAACAACTTCAACCTATGGGCATCTGTTGTATAGTCATTGCTTTTATAGAGGATGTCAAACTCAAAAAGGAAGGTATCAAGGTCTTCAATAATCAAGCCATAGAAGTTTGGAAGGACTAAAAAGGGAATATTCTTGAGGTTGTTATTATCATGCAAGTCAACAATAGGAAAGGGAAAGGTGGGACGTGGTTGTTGCTACTATGCCATCCTTGGAGGATTTGGAGCTACGGGTTGTCCTCTAAAAATAATAATGGCCCAAGGATTATCCTAGTATTCACGTTCAACAAAGAGCTCATTTAAGTCAAAGGTATATTCTGCAGGTGGTGGTGCTGTGAATACTTGATGTAGGTCAGCAAATGGATTCTCAAATGGTTAATTCTCTTCACGGTCAACTTCTTGGGGATTTTCCTAGTTAGGGGGTAAGATTTCTTCTAAAACTAATGAAACATTCTGAGGGAGAAATCTTCCAATATGATCTCTTCTCCTATGCATAAAAAGGATTGATTAAAACTAAGACCTATATTATGAAACTTTTGGGGAAAATGACCCTTAGGATAAGTTTAGATTGACACCATGCCCAACAATGGTGTCAAACATGCTTGGCCAAATAAATGTCTTAGAAACTTAGAGCATAACACTCATTCATTCAATATTGGACATCCTAAACAACAACTAATTGACTCATTTATCTCATTTGTAGTATCAACTAGAGACGTAAACTTGAAATAGTGTCTGCAAGGTATATGATCCAAATTATCTTAATTGCCACTTGTCTAAACTATGGAATTTAAAATTCTTGAAAGATTGGAAGGCTAAGCTAGGAAAAAGAAACAAGTTTATTCTATTGAAAGCATTAATCACAGTTAGGTACTACTCTATCTGCCTTTGTTGCAGGAACAACCTGTTAGTTCTGCTACCAGCGGCTGTAGGAACAACAGAGTTATTTCTAACTCTAAGAAAACATGAAATAGATCCTAACTAACAATTGGATTCACTCACTAAGTGGGCCCCCTTGGATGAGTGAATAGTACACAATCAAGATAAAAAGATGGAACTTGTAATGTGCATTTTATTCTTTCATTTGAAAAGTACACTTGGAGTAAAATAGAACTGAACTATATTTGATGTTGAAAGATTATAATAACTTTCCTAGCTTGACTCTCTCTTTAAAGTTAAGTCAACATATTATTTATAAGCAAATACTGAAAACTAAGTCCTATAACTATGATCACTCCAATAATGAGGATCAAGAAGATTCATAATGTCACAACAAAATTAATAACTTTTGAGAACAAGTCTTCCATAGATATAGCAGGACGTGCTTCTAAATCTATGCTCAGGTATGATGGAAACCATTTAACTACTCCAAGGAAGAATTATGTGTGGTTATGTCTTTATTGCTTTGGTTGTAGGGTTGATCTTGTCAATTCCACCACGATGCTCAATGAATATGCCATTGACTTGTTTCTACATGGATTTAGTGATACATGCCAAACTTGAAACATATATTTGTAGCATTAAATCATAAAAGGCCTTATCTCATTAAATAACTCTTGCATGATATGCGGCTGCAGGAATCCTAACCCAAAACAACTTAGGAGAGATTAACATTAAATAACACACATGTATAATTACTAATGCATCTGTCATATTATATCCATAAGTTCCAACTTATACCACATATCCTACTGATCCATAAAGTATTAAAGTATTGTTTATGCACTTATACATATAAAATTTATACATATAATACCATCAAAGTTTGCATAAAACTATACAAAAATACCCTACTGAACTATAGAAAAAGC
>BSBK01014275.1:42500-132500 GCA_027943335.1 Chamaecyparis obtusa | reverse complement strand
TGTGATAGGAGGACAAGAATTTTTGGAAGATTTATTTTTGGAGTTATCTGCAATTGATTTTTCCATAAATTGATTTGAAAGTTTCTATGAGTTTGAGAGTCTCTGTTTGGTGACAAAAAGTGTGTGAGGATTGCTTGGAGTTCATTTTCAAGGGAACCTTTCTAGGAGGCTATCTACTCAAGCTTGAAGTTTTGTGCAAAGAGTCTCTTGCCAAGGGAAGAGGATTCTTCACAGAACCCTAGGTAGGTTCTAAACTAGGAAGAATCTCCATTCTCCTATGTGTGTATGAATTTGTTTGTGTGAGATATGATATTGGATTAGAATATGATTGTTTACTATGTATCAAAAAGGAAATATAAATTTCTTATCTTCTATTTTTTTCTATTATGTTTTCAAGGAGTAATTCTATATATGTTTTATATAGTTTAATGTTAAAAAATTTCCTGGGAAGTTTAGGAAGGTTTGGGATGGTTTAGGATAGGTTGCAGTTAGTTTTTCCATTCCCTTTCTTTTGTAGGTATCCACTATGAATTGACATTTTTTTAAAATTTGATTTAATCTTATATGAGACTTAGGTAGTGTTGATGATGTGGTAGTAAGGTCTATGCATTAGGTTAACCATAGGGAACTTTTAATAGGCACTCTCCATGCCTAAAAAAGTCAATTTTTGGGAAGTTTTAAAGTTAATTTTGTGAAAGTATTCTATTGTGTCATATGACACTGTAGCCATTCCCATATGACACTTGGTCAAATGTTATATGGAAATGCATACATTATCGTATGTGTTCATAGACAAATTTGTTTGGAGTTTTTGATGGTTTGAGGGGCTCAAAATTTGAAGAATTTATGTTTAGAACCTCTAGAACTCATTCCTTATGATTGGGCTACAAGTTGTATCACCTAAAATTGTCATTTACTTGTTTTTTTAATGTATTATGTGTTACTTATGGTGTTTTAGTACTTGTCTTGTACTTAAGCTCATTTTATGAGGCCATACCTCATTATGGTGGAAGGATTTATACAAATATAACATTTAGTTTCTTACACTTTAAGTTATATTTGTATAAATACCTTTTAGGATGTTTGAGATAGGTTTTAGCTTCAGAGGAGTTAACATGCAGATTTTAGATTTTGGGGTTTTTTGAAAAAAATTAGATTTAGCCAAATTTCACCTACATGAGAATTCCCTAAACTTTTGAAATAAGCTATCGAACATTGTGTAAATACATGTGGAAATTTTTATGTTGTATATTATGAATTTCTATACATGGTTTTGTTGGAATTATAAGATTTTATTCATACTTGGCTTATGGTAGAGTCTGTTAGGCCAGTTTTCTGCCATAGCGAAAATCCTTTGAAAATGGCCTTCTCCCTACAAAGAGTGTTCTTCATTGCCTCCTACCTCGTGCTATTTATTGTTGTCACCAAATTATGGTCAAATCTACATCTCCTAATTCGCCAAATCCTGAAAGTTATTCAAGTTTAAGGTCTGCGAGAAAATTCTCTAAAATTTGCCACAATGTCGAAAACCCACAATGTTTTCAAAAAGTCCATGATGTTTTCAACCTGTGTGTTGTTTTCAACCCTGTGCTTCTTGTTTGGTTTGCTTATCTTTTGGCATCGAAAACCTGTGTTGTTTTTGGCTCCCTTGTTTGCCTTTTTATCTGTCAAAAAATCCTGTGTGTTTTCGACCTTGCTTGTCTTCTTTTCTACCAGCTCTCCTTGTTTTGTCTTAACTGTGCAAGTGCATCATGTGGTAGGTCTAGCTTCTTCCCTATTGGCTGTCGCATGGCTGCATGTCAGACTTTTTTGACATGCGATCATGCGACCACTTGCCACGTGGCTGTGTGGGTCCCGATCCTGTGCAGCTGCCTGGTGGTTTACTTCTCTAATAGTGCAAGTGTGACATTGTGGGGCTAGAGATCAAAGATCTACAGTCGGCGTATGATTGCATGGAATATTCCATGCCCATGCAATCATGCGCCCACCATCCGATGTGGTGCCGATGGTTTGTTCACTTTGGGCCCGCTAGAGTGTGGTGATGTGGCAGCCTTTTGTTGGCTGTCGCATGATCACATAGCCCATTCTTTGGCTATGCGATCATGCAACTGGTCGACACATGTCCTTGGTCAGGGTTGCGGAGTTGTGCGGTGGCGGTGTTCTGTGGTCCCAAGGTGGTCATGTGGCAGCTTCCTATTGGTTGTTGCATGATCACATAGCCTTTCTCTCGACTATGCGATCATGCGACCAGGTGACACGTGTCCTTGGTAGTGCGGTGGAAGTTGTGGTACCCCTTGCGATTGCAGTGACGATTGTGATGTTGTTAATGGTGGCAGCTAATGTTTGCGGGTTGTCGCATGTATGCATAGCCCATTTTCAGGCTATGTGATCATGTGACAGGGTGCCACATGTCCTTGGGGCTTGTTTGTGTTTGCTCGATGGTCCTGTTGGCAGGTAGATGTGTGGCGGTTTCTGATTGGTCCGTGCTGGCAAGGTGTTGTGGTTTGAACGCAGTCTTAGGTTTGGATTTCTTAGCGGTTGTGCATGTAGTGGCGTGACACATGGCATCGGATAGGTGCAGGTGGGGTCTTGGTTTTGGTGGCCTAGACAAAAAGATTGCAGTGCCAATAAAGTGTGGTTTTGTCGCGCATTCACAAGAATATTTGGTGGTTTTCTAGTTTGTCTAGTGACGTGGTGAATAGTGGTCACGGAGTCACTAGATTTTTAGCGAAAGGTGCAAAGCATTTCGCGAACTGGTAGAGGTTCTTTGGTCTCCAGTTTGCTAGATATGTGGGGTTTGTGTTTGCCGTGACTAGGTGAGTGGTGGTGTGACACATGGCAGGTGGGTCTAGGTCAGAGGCTTGGTGGACTATTTACGGGGCTGAGGCATAGTGTTAGTTGGTTGTTGCATGTTCGCATAACTTGTTTCTGGGTTATGCAATCATGCGACCAAACATATATTGAGGCTCATTCCTTGTGGTAGTAAGGTTCATGACAGCATGATTGCGTGGCTAAGGGAAAAGCAATTTGAGAGACTTAGAGCCTGCGAATTGCAGTGTGACCATTGCTTTTCAAAATTTGAATTCCTGACAGTTGCAGCGGCATGAGGTACCTAGTTTTAATGCTTTTGGGGCAGATTTTGATTGGTTTGGTGGTGCCAGTGATTGCAAGGTGGTCCAGAGGCCTGTTACTTGATTGCATGGAGACTTTTATGTCATATGCAGGACTATTTTGTGCTCAGTAGGCTGTTTGTAGGTGGCTAATTTGATTGGTTTTCATTGTTCTGCCTAGTGTTTTGTACTGACTGTCATGATTGTTAGATCTATTTGAGATCTCTTTCTCCAGGTTGCCTTTGTTTCCTGCCCCTACAGTAAATTTCTTGGCTATCTTTGATTGACTTGGTGGGTGAAGGCTATGCCCTAGCTGTCCATAGCTTGTTGCAACCTATTCTGAGTTTCCAAGGTAGCTAGTGGTATTTAGTGTTAAGTTTTTATCTTTGTCTAGGTTCCTCTCTTCCACTGTTGTGGGGACTAGTTCCATGAATGTTCTTCCTGCCATGTATTTCCCTTCTTCTCTGCATACAGAGTGTTCCCCTTGTCCCTTTCTGGCTATGGGAATACAATACATTTTGTAACAGGATTGTCTTATGTATGAGATTGTAGCATACTTGTTTTTGTATCAGATTGTCTCCATTTGAATTTTGAATCATTAATCATACATTAAGGGTGTTTGATTTGTCTGTTTGCATTGCCTAAGTGTTTGCAAGTGGAGTTGTCCTCACAGGGATAACTAGTTCAGAGTTAGTGTTTAGATATGTATGGGCTGAGGTATCAAAGATGCATCATGCTTGTCTTCCAGTGGATGCTGGTTAATGTATTTCCTGTTCCTAGGTCTTTTCTTTGGATAGGTGATAGCATATTTGGGTGCACAGGTGGTTTGGTAATGTGTGATCTGGTCAGGGTGAGTGTGTTGTTTTCTTGTTTCATAGCCCTATTGCAGTGAGGTATTTGATTCTGAGCCCTGGGATAAGGAACCGGTCTTTCCTCTTGAGGTATGCATGGTTAACAACCACAACCACAAACACCATTTGATAAACCTTTAACAATTCTATATGAGATATGGTGGAATATTGATTTAGACTCCTTTAGAGAAGTGAGTCAAGGGTACACCCGCTTGAGCACTAAAGCTCAAAGAGAAGAAGGATCCTTTGATCCTTATCAGTTGGCCCTCTTCCTTGTGGACTTTGGAGTGGTGACAGAGTTAGAATTTTATTTGAATTATCCATCAAAGTGTAAATCTGCATGTTGAAGATCAAAAGGAATAATCCACAACCAACAAAATGGTGACTCTACTGGGGAAGAGGTAAAAGACAACAAGTTTTTCCGCTTGACTGGATCATCCTAGGGTCCTGGTTGAAGTTACAGAGTCAGATACAAAAATAAGCATTTGCAAAATCTTCTCACTACATGCTGAGTGGCGAGTCTGATTGTCTTTGTTTGATCAGTGTGTTTCCTGATAAGCAGTGCATGTTACTTGGTGAAGTTTTGGTTCGTTGGAAGAGATACAAGTCAGTGAAAATTTTTCCTCTTCAAGGAGGTGGTGGCTCTGCATTACAAAGTTACCTGATGGAGCTATAGGGTGAGCTCTAGATCTGCCCTGCCCTCCAACCAGCATGTTGATTTTTACTACAGAACTTCCAGGTATGATATTTTCAAAGATAAAAAATGTTTCCTTATGAGGTGATCTGAGCACTAAGAGAAGGAATGTGGTGTGATAGAGAGGTTAGCATGCTTCAATGAATATGAGTTGAAGTTCTACAAATTTTTGGTGAAGTATGAGCATGGGTAGTGATCAGTACAATCTCATTATTTATCCCATGAGTGCCCTATTTTTGTTGTTGGTGGTCTGGTCTCCTAGAGATCTAAATTTTTGCATGAGCACAAGTTACCCATCATCCCCAGATAGAGCCACTATTAGGCCAGTTTTGTGCCATAGCAAAAATCCTTTGAAAATGGCCTTCTCCCTGCAAAGAGTGTTCTTCATTGCCTCCTTCCTCATGCTCTTTATTGTTGTCACCAAATTCTGGTCAAATCTGCATCTCCTAATTCACCAAATCTTAAAATTTGTTCAAGTTTAAGGTCTGCGGGAAATTTTTTAAAAATCTGTCACAGTGTTGAAAACCCACAGTGTTTTCAAAAAGTCCATGATGTTTTAGACTTGTGTGTTTTTTTCGACCATGTGCTTCCTATTTGGTTCGCCTATCTTTTGACATCAGAAACCCATGTTTTTTTTGGCTCCCTTGTTTGCCTTTTGGTCTGTCAAAAAATCCTGTGTGTTTTCAACCTTGCTTGTCTTCTTTTTTGCTGGCTCTCCTTGTTCTGTCTTAACTACGCAAGCGCACTGTGTGGTAGGTCTAGCTTCTTCCCTATTGGTTGTCGCATGGCCGCATGTCATAATTTTCTGATATGCGATCATGCGACTGCTTGCCATGTGGTCATGTGGGTCCCAATCCTATGTAGCTGCCTAGCATTTTACTTCTCTAACAGTGCAAGTGTGACATTGTGGGGCTAGAGATTGAAGATCTATGGTTAGCATATGATCGCATGGAATATTTCATGCCCATGCAATCATGTGCCCACTATCTGATGTGATGCTGACAGTTTGTTCACTTTGGGCCTACTGGACTGTGGTGATGTGGCAGCCTTTTGTTGGCTATCGCATGATCGCATAGCCCATTCTTTGGCTATGTGATCATGTGACCTATCGACATGTGTCCTTGGTGCGGGGTTGCGGAGTTGTGTGGTGGCAGTGTTTTGTGGTCCTGAGGTGGTGATGTGGCAGCTTCCTATTAGCTGTCACATGATCACATAGCCTTTCTTTGAGCTATGCAGTGATGTGACCAGGTGACACATGTCCTTGGCAGAGCAGTGGTCATTGCGATACCCCTTGCAGTTGCGGTGACAGTTGCGGTGTTGTTAATGGTGGCGGCTAATGTTTGCAGGCTACTGCATGTTCGCATAGCCCATTTTCAGGCTATGCAATCATGTGATGAGGTGCCACATGTCCCTGGGGCCTGTCTATGTTTTCTCGGTGGTCTTGTTGGTAGGTGGACACATGGCAGTTTCTGATTGGTCCATGCTGGCAGGGTGTTGTGGTTTGAATGTGGGCCTGGGTTTGGATTTCTTGATGGTTGCGGCATGTAGTGGCATGACACATGGCATCAAACATGCATAGGTGGGGTCTTGGTTTTGGTGGCCCAGACAAAAAAGATGGTAGTGCCGATAAAGTGTGGTTTTGTTGCGCATTCGCAAGAATATTTAGTGGTTTTCTAGTTTGTCTAGCGACTTGGCGAATAGTGGTCATGGAGTCACTAGATTTTTAGCGAAAGGTGCAAATCATTTTGCGAACTGGAGGAGGTTCTTTGGTTGCCAATTCACTAGATATGTGGGGTCCGTGTTTGTGGTGATCGGGTGAGTGGTGGTGTGACACATGGCAGGTGGGCGCAGGTCTGAGACATGGCCGGTTGTCGCATGTTCGCATAACCCATTTCTAGGTTATGCGATCATGCGACCAAACATATATTGAGGCTCATTCCCTGTGGCAGTAAGGTTCATGATAGCATGATTGCGTGGCTAAGGGAAAAGTAGTTTGAGAGACTTAGAGCCCACGAATTGTAAAGTGACTGTTGCTTTTCAAATTTTGAATTCCTGAGAGTTGCAGTGGTAGGAGGTACCTAGTTTTAATGCTTTTGGGGTGGATTTTGATTGGTTTGGTGCCGCTAGTGATTGCAAGGTGATCCAGAGGCTTGTTACTTGATTGCATGGAGACTTTTACGCTGTATGAAGGACTATTTTGTTCTTGGCAGGCTATTTGCAGGTGGCCGATTTGATTGGTTTTCATGGTTCTACCTGGTGTTTTTTACTGACTGTCATGATTGTTAGGTCTATTTGAGATCTCTTTCTCCAGGTTGCCTTTGTTTCCTACCGCTGTAGTAAATTTCTTGGTTGTCTCTGATTGGCTTGGTGGGTGAAGGCTATACCCTAGCTGTCCGTAGCTTGTTGCAACCTATTCTAGGTTTCCAAGGTAGCTAGTGGTATTTAGTGTTGAGCTTTTGTCTTTGTTTGGGTTCCTCTCTTCCACTGTTGTGGGGACTAGTTCCGTGAATGTTCGTCCTACCATGTATTTCCCTTCTTCTCTACATACAGAGTGTTCCCTCTGTCCCTTTCTGGATATGGGAATACAATGCATTTTGTAACAGGATTGTCTTATGTATGAGATTGTAGCATACTTTTTTTTGTATCAGATTGTCTCCATTTGAATTTTGAATCATTAATCATACATCAAGGGTGTTTGATTTATCTATTTGCATTGCTTAAGTGTTTGCAAGTGGAGTTGTCTTCACAGGGATAACTGGTTCAGAGTTAGTGTTCAAATATGTATGGGCTGGGGTATCAAAGATGCATCATGCTTGTCTTCTAGTGGATGCTGGTTAATGTATTGCCTATTCCTAGGTCTTTACTTTGGATAGGTGATAACATATCTGGGTGCACAGGTGGTTTGGTAATGTGTGATCTGGTTAGGGTGAGTGTGTTGTCTTCTTGTTTCATAGCCCTATTGTAGTGAGGTATTTGATTCTGAGCCCTGGGATAAGGCACTGGTCTTTCCTCTTGAGGTATGCATGGTTAACAACCACAAAGACAAACATCATTTGATAAACCTTTAAAAATTCTATATGAGATGTGGTGGAATATTGATTTAGACTCCTTTAGAGAAGTGAGTCAAGGGTACACCCACCTGATCACTGAAGCTCAAAGAGAAGAAGGATCCTTTGATCCTTGTCAGTTTTCCCTTTTCCTTGTGGACTTTGGAGTGGTGATAGAGTCAGGATTTTATTTGAATTATCCATCAAAGTGTAAATCTACAAGTTGAAGATCAAAGGGAATAATCCACAACTAACAAAATGGTGACTCTATTGGGGAAGAGGTAAAAGACAACAAGTTTTTCTGCTTGGCTGGATCATCCCAGGGTCCTGGTTGACGTTACAAAGTCAGATACAAAAATAATCATTTGCAAAATCCTCTCACTGTATTTTAACTTTTTATTTTAATCTTTATACCAAACTTAAATGCTTAACTACTGAATTAAACATTCACATAAACATGCAACATGAAATCAACACATGACCCTAATATGGTTATGGGGAAACCCAAATAGGTAAAAACCCCAGTGGAAATTGACACCCACTAATATTCTATACTAGTGTTTTTGGATCCTTGTTAGAAGATCCTTAACCCTGTTAGGAGTTGTTTTATAATGCTTTAAGTATAGTAGACCTTGTTAAGGGTCATACCCCATTAGGAGACTTTTACAATAGTCCCTGGTAGGGGAGTGGATGCACTATCCTAGAGCCACTGCTCAAGTGATGAAGGTTACAACCTTCTGATATCAGATACACACTATATCTACTGGATGAACTATCACTGTGACACTACTTGTTAGATCAGTTCCTTTGATGCACTAATGGTTTGACCTCTTGAAAAGATCTAATACATCTTCTTGACTCTTTGCATACTTCTGCTCTACTTATCACAACTCTCTATCAACTTCCATACCAAATACAATGGGTGCATCTTATATTTATACATGCATACAAAATAAACAACTAGGTCGGCCCTTAGACCTATTACAAACAATGCTTCCAAATAAATTGGCTTAAGCATGCTTACAAATAAACAAGTATACATGTCAGCAACCTAAATGCAATAGGTGCATAGCCTTTATAATATTACATTATAACCACAAACTAAAATACTAACTATCAGCTTCATGCTCTGATCTTCTCTGGCACTCACTAGCTATGTGTCTTCAATTGTCTATATCTTCCTCATCCTTACATATCTGATTATGTGCTCATAAATAAGAATGAGTATAGTCTAACCAAATTAACTTCCAGGGTGCATACCATAATTTTTCCATATGCATGTGCGCTGATGCTTTGAGCTATAGGAACTCTTTACCCTGTCTAGTCTTCAACACTTAACTGAATTCTGATCTTTACATCAAGTGCATTGACTTCAAACTACTATATGACTTTGTTTCCATAATGACAATGCTATATCAAGTCATATACATCAGTATATCCAACTTTCCAACAATCTCCCCCTTTTTCATTGATGGCAACAAAGGAATATGGCCAAGTTGTTAACTATCCCTTAACACAAAAAACTTTTGTCTTCTATACATTTCTTATACATAATCTTATATCTACCTATACATATTATAATCCATATTCTATACAACTCCCCCTTTGACATAATGACAAATTTGTATCAAAAAACTTTATCTACACATACTCATTAAGGGAAAACATCTGGATACGCTATTTTAATGTTCTGGATCTCCTTCAAAAAAGTGATCAATGAATTAACTATCTAGAGATGGGTGCATAATGCATACTGAACCTTCTCCATTTTCTTCAAATCTATGGTAGGACCTTGATCATATGTCACCATGATGGCATCAATCTCCTTGATATTCTGATTGAGAATGTCTAGTGATGGTGCAAGGGCATTCCTCAACTGAATCTATCTAGACCTTATCTTTGCCATATCTTTCTCTACCTTCTCAATTTTGTCTAACTGACCTTGGTAGACATTATTACACATGTTTACATTAGTGAATGTGTCTATCACTAAACTCATCACCTACTCAATCATAGCTTCTACCACTTTTATTTTCTTAAGATGGGCATCAATAAGCTTATCCTGATCCATGTAGTCTACAATGAATTTCCTTCCTTGATCAGAAAATTCTTGTAAAGATGTTTGTCCTATCTTGAGTGAATTCAAATCTAGTGCAAAGTTTCTCATTAGTTCACTCAACCTCTTCTTTAGATACTTCTCTTCTACAACTTGGGATGCAGATTCTTCAAGGCTTGAAAAGTTACTTTTGAAATGTGAGATGATTGTACTCACATCATCAAAAAAGTGTATCTTAGACACTTTCTTGTCCTCTAGAAACAAATTGTTCAAAATGTTTACTGATTCTACTAGGAGGGGATTTCTCATTACTTTCTTTTCTTTGGCTTTCTCCATAGCTAGGATGCTAAACTTAATTAGATCTTCTTCTTTCCATGAGTCCAAACTGGTTGTGTTAGGTATCAAACTTGACAAAAATGCTATAGAGCGAGTGATGGGAGTGCCATCCATCACTTCTTCTTTTACCTTAACTAATTCAACTAATGGTTCATTGTTCTTTTCTTCTTCTTTATTTATTTCTTCTTTTTCTGCCATCTTTTCTTCTTCATTTGTTATATTTTCAATCAATACCTCTTCTTGATCAATGGGAGGTGTGTTGCTACATAAGATTTCAGCTTCTTGTGTGCTCACGAAAGCTTTCTCAAACTTGTCCAATTCTGTGTCAATGGCCGCCATGGCTATGTCAACATTATCAATGATAATAGTGTTTTCCTTGAGTGATTCTAACAATGGCACAAAATTATTTAACTTTTTTTGTTCTTCCACTAGAGGCGCTGAATCTTGAGGACTTTTAGATTGTACCTTGATGGTATCTAACCCTTTGGTAACCATTGTGGGTACATTAGCTATGGACATAGTAGGTGGATACATGTTTCTATCCATGAATACCTTCTTAAAGGCTTTCTCTATTTCTTTTCCAATTAGATCATAATTTTTATCCATTATATTTGGAGTTCTTGTCTTAGTTCTGAGGTGAGGCTTCACCAGATCTAACAATAGCTTTTTCTCTTCTAGCTCACATATACGAAGGGTATCATCAAGAATCTTTTCCCTTATCCACTGATCTTCCTCAATGGCCTGTCTCTTTTGGAATTCAAGGATATTCCATACTTTGTCAAGAATCATTATTTTTAGTTCTAACACTGTCCTTTTGTACTTGATCATGTTCTTTATGATCATGCTATGAATCTATGACTTGTCAATTTCACTATACTTGTCATAAAACTTCCCTACTTGATCAATTCTACCCTCATCAACTATTCTATCACTTAGCATATTGAGACTGGGTTTGAAACTTACTTCAGGAGGTGATTGAGTGTTCCTTATGTTTCTTGTGACTTGCGAGGATGGATGACAAGTGCCAACCTCTTTCTTCCTCTTTGGCATTGCCTTATACTCAAGAGGAGCAGTAAGGTCAATGGTTTTCTTGGGTGCAGAAGAAGTATCATCTTCTTTACCATTCTGATTATCATCTTTTTCAATTTTTACCTTCTACATCTTGGGATCATCAGACTTAGCTTCCACTTTGAATGCACTCTTAATTTCCAAAGCAATATTTTTATTCCTTTCTTTATCAACATTTTCTTGTGTTACTCCATGAATTCTGAGTATCTTAGATGTAATCTTAGAGGCTTTCCTCTTAGTTGTTGTAGCATTTACTTCTCTAGTTTTCTCCTCATATGTTCCCCACCTAGGTTCATTAGGATCTTTGGGGGTTGATAGTAGTACCTACACATATGCTTCAAGGACCTACTCCACTACCTCATAACCAAGTGGATGAATCCACTTAGTTATTTGTTCAATAGCTTCCATACAAGTTGTGTCTGTCTCTACCATAAAACAAATTGTATCCTTGTACTTTTCAACAATGCTCTCTAGAATCTTGTACCTCATTTGCATCTTAGCCTTGAAGGTCTTTAATTCCAATGTGATGTAGTCTCTCAATGTACTCTCAGTGGATGCCTTGTTAGATTCCATGGCATGGTTGGAATGGACTTGTCCAAATACATATCTGATACTTTCCCATCTATATGAACGTACATGTAAATGATTAAAGACCCAAAATTGGATATTTTGGTCTTATCATGCTTGATGAGCTTGATGTTATCAATCAACTATGTGTGCAAGATCTCACACAAGTTGAACTCCCCATCTTCCTTTACAAGTCTGATGGCTGATAGAATTGTGCCCATAGACACACTATTCACCCTGCTGGTGTGATAAAACCTGTATCCAAGTATCATAGACATCAATTTGATCTCAACTTGTTCAATAGGCTCAATTATCATTCCACACCTATCACTCCTTGACTTACATGTTTTCTCAATAATCTTTCTGACATCCTTGCCCACAGGAAGGACAATGCCTATCCTAGAAAGGCCTTTGATCTCATGTATTAGGTCATTGGTGATTTTTACTGGCACATCACCTATCCAAAAAAAATCATCATGAATTTTTCTTAATAATATCTTAATCCATTAAGTCTCATAGAATTCATATGTCAAGGCATACTCAACTATAGGGTGATTATTCCACTTAACATATTTATCCAAGAAATTTTTATCTGGTCTCAACATGGTATCCATGTTTTCCCTTAACCTATCCAACCCAACTAGTTCTTTCTTGTAGTAGATGTATGCCCTAATGTCATCGACATGCATGATGTTCATAGGCGTGCGAGAGAAAGTTCCCTCTAAATCATCTAGGGTTAACTTGAAAGGATGCCTTATAAATATATATATCTTCTTCTCTGCAACATCAAAAACTATGGGAGTGGCCATGACTTACTTGATTAAATGCTTTCCAACTGATCTTTGAGATATTTTGAAGATTTTTTAATCGGCGCGACAAACTAGGTTTTCTACAACCGACCAAATGCACTGCTAGTTATTGAAAATCACTAATGGATCACTCTAAAAATATTCACAAAAACTTCTAAGGCTCTTTCTTCTCTTCAATCACTCTTAATTCAAATGCAATGAATAATCAAACAACTTTCTATGTACTTAGAGTGAAAATTCAACCATTAATGCTTGTCGCTTAAACAAGGCTATCACTTCAAACTTTCCAACTTGAGTTTTGCTAACAATCAGTATATGTGCTCTTGCATCAAGGTTCCTTTATACTCCAAAAGCCTAATTCCAAAGGCACATACTCTGAGAATGAGTATAGCAGCCATGCAAGGGTCTAGAGATAAATTAACTCCCCCTATGACCCTAAGGGCCATTCATCCTGATGTAGAGGGTGCGTCCATTGTGGATGCATCCAATACATACTCGTCAGCCTTTTACTTCTTCTTCTCTAACCAAATCAAGCTTGTATCATCTAGGGCTTTCAAAAAATTGACTTCTCCTTCAGGATCCAATATAGGTTCTTCAGCCTTTTTAGGGCTTTCCTAACCTTGTGTCCTTTATCTATAGAACTTTGAGATATGTCCAACCTTGTTACAAGAGTGACAAATGACTAGAGGTCTTATATTCCTCAGCACATTGACATGAGTCACCATTTTACATGTTCTAGTTGAGTGACCATTATGGTTACATATCTAACATATAACATTCTGAGAACTTCTTACATTTGTTTGATTTTGATTTCTCTGATCATGCTGAATCCTGTTCTTCTTACTAGTCTTGCAATTCATAGCTCTATGACCAAATTTATTGCATGAGTAATAGTAACCATTAAAAGGTCTCACCTCTATATATTTCCTTGCAATGTGTTCATGCTTGTCACATGTAAAACAAGTGTGTTCTACATGCCTGTGCTCATTCTTAGGTGGTCCACCATTGTCTTTGGTTTGATCTTCAATCTTCTCAATATCAATAGAGTCTTTTTATGTCTCCTTTCTTGCTCACATTTTTTCAATCTAATTTTGTGCTTCATTGTATCCAATACAGCTAGTGTCTCCTTTGGCTCTCCTTGCATACACTTGAGATTCTATCAAATTAGAACTATTGTGCAATTTATCAATATGATTCTTTGCTTCTTTCAATTTAGACTCCAAGTTTTCTTTACTATTCCAAAGCTCCAAGATTTCTAAGTTAGCTTGCCTTAATTCCTCATTGAGTTGAAGGTTATCTTTGACTTTTTCATTTTAGACTCTTGATTGTTAATTAGCTTGTCATCAAATTCTTCAAGTAGTTCTTGTTATACACTAAGTTTGCACCCTTGTTTCAAGCTCTCTTGGTCTTGATAACTTAGTATAAGATGGGAATCATCTCCAAGTTTTGGGACCTATGCTAACTTGAGATGAGACCTCTAGGTTCTAGGATGGTTCCTCTTGAATAATCACCTTAATTTGCTTCTTTGATAGGAAAGTAAAACTTGAAGGGGAAAGGGATAGAAGGAATGCTTTGAAAGGGAAATGACTTGAAAGAAAACTACCTACTAGGTGATACACCAAAATAAAGGTTTGAATCTCAGTATAGAGGATGAATTTAATGAATAGACTTAGGTCTAGTAGATCACAACTCACTTAATAGGCTTGCATAAGTATTTCATAGAAGGGTATGCAATAGAAAGAGGCTATTCAAGGAAAGAAAGGATTTCACAAACAATAGCATTCCTGAGAATTTAGACACAATTTATGACTTGCAAACAAACATTCACCTCTGCAACTTAGTATAGGAATGAGATAGATTGTTAGGGGGTTGAAGTATACCCACAAGAGCATTCAAATCAAATCATCCACAAGAATACATAGATTGTAGAAAGAAAGAGGGATCAGGAACCCTAAGATATCATTGGAAACATACATATACTTCAATTCAATAAGAGAGAATTTAGACAAGGAAGCATAGGGATAGAAAAAATGTCACAAAATACCTCTACAATATCTGAATAGTCAATGGGAGATTATAGAATGTAGAAAACCAGAGGGCGGAGAAAATGCCATAGATAGCTTTCTAAGAAAAGAGATTTTCTTTTTTACAAAATATCAACTCTGAGCTCTAAAGCTCTCAAAAAAAATATATACATCCCCTCCATGCACGCAGGTAGGAGTCAAAACCTAACTAGGGTTACAGATTTTCATGATAAAAACCCTAATTATTGTCAAATCTGATCATAAATATCCTAGAAATATCTCATCTGATCAAATATGTGCTTTGAATGCCCATCCTTGTACTATACCCATCTGCAAACAAGAAACCTTGATTCATCAACCTTTCTACAACCTAGGTTCACCATGAATGCTCAAATTAGTACTTCTAGGAAATAAGAAATGACCCATGACAGCTGCTCAGACTTCCTCATCAGCCAAAACCTCAGAAAATCTCTGACAACAAACCCACTAAGAACTAGATTCCCATCTAATAGTAGGTGCATGATCTCATAGCCCCCAAATATTCTTTCAAATCATGCACCAGTCATTGATTCCTTTGGACTGCCACCTCACTTAAAATGCTTGGACCCACTGTGAATCCTGTCATCACTCGGAAACCAATCGTGTGCAAGCACATCAAAAATACGTAGCACTGGACCCACTGACACATCTTTATACTTTGACTAATGAAGAGTCAGCATGTCACCCTGACCTGGCATCAGACCCACCTAATAGAAGCTTGAACACCTAGCAAATCCAATGACGAGTGTATAATTGCAAAGGCTCAAAAGATTCCTTCTGATCATGTGCTAGCCATTGATCTCTTTTCTTCAAACATCCCTACAAATCCTCTGACACAGTCCCACTGACACATCCCAACTACTACTATGTCGGTAAATGAAAAGTGAACATGTCAGAACCTGAGGACCCACCTAACAAACTTCTGATAGTAAAACAAGATTGATGGTGGGTGCATAATCTCATGGCTCTGACACAACCCATGAGATCATGCACCAGCCATTGGATTAAAAGGGAAGACATCACTCTAGGCCCACTCTGACAAACCTTTCACCAATAAAATGCTTCCATGTCAGACAACATGGTAGTGGACCTGGTTAACTTTTAGAGCACTACATACTTGAAAGATCCAACGGTCGGTGTAAGATCACATGTGTAAGAGAAGTGCTATGTGAAGATATGCCAGCCATCAGATCTTCTTGACTGGGACCCCCACACATAAAGACCACTAAACACATTAAGTGACCACACGACTGAATGAAAGGTTAACCATTCACTAGGTCACTGACTGTTACATGGTAACCGTGAAACATTGAGATACTACGCAAACAACGCAGTCCCTAGTTCGTCAAATAAGAAAGATCACCATTGGAGAACTTAGAGAACTGGTGACTAGCCCAAAAAGATAAAAGCACACATGGGAATTTGAGAACTTCAGTGGCCAATAAAGTAATGACAAAATACAACCTGGCTTAGGGCTTTTTAGGGTTTTCTAGGGTATAACGGTCACTTTTTCAAATTTTAAACTTACAAACTAGGGAATTAAAAGAATTGTAGAGGCCAGGAGACAAGACATAAAGTCATAAGAAATTCAAGGATGCTCAGTAGGATAGAAATGTAGACTTTGGGATAGATTTAGCCAAATTTGTATAAAATAGGATAATTGGGGTAACAGTTCTTTCATAGATGTATTCTCTTCATTCAGCTTTTTGACCTTTGCTCCTAGATCATTGTTAGAACATTCTTGCAAATCCTTTCTTAGTCTTTTGATAACTAATTAAGCATCACAAAATTTTTCCTTTTAGTTCTTCAATTTCTCTTTTTGATTTGTCCAGGTCTTCAAGAGCAGCTTCAAGATTTCTTTTTAGATGTTTCATTTATGCTTTGTCCATGATCTCCTCAAGTGGTTAAACTTCTTTGCTGAGGACCAGAGCTCTGATACCAATTATTAGGAATGAGAACACTAAGAGGCGGGGGGGGGGGGGGGTGAATCAGTGTTCACTATATTTTAACTTTTTACTTTAATATTTATACTGAACTTAAATGCGTAAGTACTGAGTTAAACATTCACATAAATATGAAACATGAAATCAACACATGACACTAATATGGTTATGGGGAAACCTAAATAAGTAGAAACCCCAATGGGAATTGACACCCACTAATATTCTATACTAGTGTTTTGTGATCCTTGTTAGACGATCCTTAAACCTATTAGGAGTTGCTTTACAATGCTTTAAGTACAATAGACCTTGTTAAGGGTTAGACCCTATTAGGAGTCTTTTACAATAGTCCATATTAGGGGAGTGGATGCACTATCCTAGAGCTCACTACTCAAGTGATGAAGGCTACAACCTTTTGATATCATATACACACTATATTTGTTGGATGAACTATCACTGTGGCATTGCTTGTCAGAATAGTTCCTCTGATGTGCTGATGCTTTGACCTCTTGCAAAGCTCTAATACATCTTCTTGACTCTTTGAATTTGTCTTCTCTACTTATCACAACTCTCTATCAACTTCCATACTAAATACAATGGGCACATCTTATATTTATACACGCATACAAAATAAACAACTAGGTCAACCCTTAGACCTATTACAAAAAATGCTTCCAAATGAATTCTCTTAAGCGTGCTTACAAAAAAAAAAGTATACATGTTGGAAACCTAAATATAATATGTGCATAGGCTTTACAATATTACATTATAACCACAAACCAAAATACTAAATGTCAGCTTCATGCTCTATTCTTCTCTGACACTCACTAGCTGTGTGTCTTCAACTATCTATATCTTCCTCCTCCTTGCATATCTGATTATGCGCTCATAGAATAAGCATGAGTATAGCCTAACCAACTTAAATTCTAGTGCACATACCATAATTCATTCATACACACATGCGCTAATGCTCTGAGCTATAGGAACTCTATACTCTATCCAGTCTTCAACACTTAACCGAATTCTGATCTTTACATCAAGTGTGCTAACTCCAAACTACTATATGACTTTGTTTCCATAGTGACAACACTATATCAAGTCATATACATCACTATAGCCAACTTGCCAACATCTCTCCTATGTTGAAATAAAAGGAAATTTTTACTATGCTAAGGTTAAAATATGATCTGTAAGAATAGCTATTTTAATGTGTAGGAAAGATAAATAAAATCGATATATAATTGTAAATGAAATATTATTTTCTTACCCTATTGCTTAAGTTGTGAAATGTGAAAGTAAAGAAAAGAAATGAAATTCAATTTGGATAAGTAATGTAAATATGTTAGTAAATGAATTCATTATGGGAACCTTAAGGAATGTAAATGTGAATGTATTAATGATGCAATGTTAAAAAAAATTAAAAAAATTAAGTTGTAATTTTTGGTCATAAGACCCGATTCCTTATGGGTTCCCTAGCTAGGACATTACATTTGGAATAAAAGACCTCATTTCTACACTAAGAGCTTAGGCTCTATTTACATTTGAAATTCAAAACTTTTTAAAACATTGAATTCTACTTTTAAACTTTCACTTAAAACTAATATTGCACCACTCTCCCAGGATGCCTCCTGTTACCCGTAGAAGAGTTAAGGATAGAGCACAAGAGTCTTCCTTTAGATATCTCCCAAAGAGTTCCTATGGGGAATATGAGGGAGAACAAAATCAAGATAATCATAGGAATGAGAGTCAGAGTAATGACTCGGAAGGAGCCTAACTTAGACAACTTATGCAACAACTTCTGCATAGACTCGAGAACCTTGAAAATAGAGTCAATATTGAAGAAGGAAACCAAGTTCAACATCAAGATAGGGAAAATCAGAGGTCTGAATGACTGAATATCAATAGATGTAGCAGTCTTAGAACCAAAGAATCTTTGAGATACCATCACTAAGGCATACCTTGTCAAAAGAAAGGTCAAAGGAATAGGTGGCTATGCTAGTGGCCAAACATTCAGTGTTGGATCAGGTTCTAAGGGAAACTTTGATCAAGGAACTTCCAACTCTAAGAGCTAGCAATCCTCTTTCAAAGGTGGACAAAAATTTCCTAAGAAGAAATTTTAGATTAATAACCAAGGTAATGGAAGGTTTCAACAACCTCATAACCAAAGCAATTTTTGGACACAACAAAGGATTCCTCCTCCATAATCCAAAAACTCTCAAAATTTCAACAGAGGAGGTTATCAACAATCCAGTACTCCTCTTGCAAGGAATTTTGGTCGAAGCATAGGGTGTTATGCTTGTGGACAATAAGGGCACATTGCAATTCATTACCCTCAGTGCATGAATGCGACCCGTCAGAACCAAGCAGTTTTAGGACCAATAATAGGAGATGTCAGTCAATCTCATAGGGTGTTCACCACAATGGAACACATAAAAGCTTACTATCATAATACAGATATAGAAACTTCAAGTTTGTTAAAGGGTAAACCTATTTCTATTCTCTTTGACTTAGGACCAACTGACTCCTTCATATCTTCTTCTCTGGTAGAAAAATGTAGGCTAGTGGTAGTAGGGCAAGGAGTTAAGTGGAAGGTAGAGCAAGCCTCTGGAGCTAAAATGACCATAGATTTTTCTGTTCAAGGTTGCAACTTGGGATTAGGACCTTTTTCTACCAATGTTGATCTTCAAGTTATTCCTCTTGGATCATATGGATTTGTCCTAGGAATAGATTGGTTGATAGTTTATGAAGCTAGGATCAATTCCAAAAAAAAGCTCATTCATTGCTTGGATGATTTAGGTAAGCCCAACATAATTTTAGGAATTTAATGACCTATTTAACTCCGGATGATATTAGCTATGCAACTTTAAAAATGCATGAGAAAGGGATGCCAACTTCTTGCATTCTCAATTAATTATTTGACTGACAAGGGAGATAGAGAAATTATACTTGAGCACCCTTTACTTCAAGAATTTACAGATGTCTATCCAACTGAGATTCCATGAATGCCTCCCAAAAGGGATATTGATTTCCACATAGAACTAGTGCTAGGTGACGAACCTATCTCCAAAGCTCCTTATTGCATGACCACTCAGGAGTTGAGTGATTAAAAAGTTAAACTAGAAGAAATTTTGGAAAAGGGATTTATCAAACCAAGTGTGTCACCTTCGGGAGCTCTAGTTATCTTTGTTAAAAAGATGGATGGTTCACTTCGGTTGTGCATTGACTATCGTCAACTCAACAAAGTAACCATTAAGAATCGATACCCTTTCCCAAGGATTGATGATCTATTCGATCAAATGAAAGGAACCAAGTTATTTTCCAAGATTGATTTGAAGTCAGGTTATCATTAGTTAAGGATTCATGAAGCCGACATTCACCAAACAACTTTTTGTACTCGGTATGGACACTATGAATTTACCATAGTACCTTTTGGTCTCACAAATGCACCATTAGTATTCATGAGTCTTATGAATGGGGTATTTATGACCTTGGATAAATTTTTCATAATTTTCCTTGATGATATTTTGGTTTATTCTAAGTCAGTGGAAGAGCATGAGCAACATCTTTGACAAGTGTTACAATACCTTCTTGAGAATCAGTTATTTGCAAACTTGGAGAAGTATGAATTCTTTCAAACTAAAGTTAATTTTCTTCGTCATGTTATCTCAGGAGAAGGCATAGTAGTTGATCCTACCAAGATATAAGTTATAGTTGAATGGCCAACCCCCACCAATATCTTAGAGGTTCGTAGTTTCATGGTTCTAGCTGAATACTACACATGCTTCCTCCAGGATTCTCCAGAATAGTTCATCCCATCACTTCCTTGCAAAGGAGAAGGAAAAAGTTTATTTGGACTGAGAAATATTTAGAATCTTTTTAGATCCTAAAGGATAAATTGACCATTGCTCTGATTTTGGCGGTACCTGACCCCACAAAAATTTTTGTAGTTTGTACTGGTGCTTCCTTGGAAGGCATAGGGGTAGTATTGATGCAAGAAGGAAGAGTTATTGCTTATGAGTCTAGAAAGCTCAAGGACCATGAGCTTAACTATCCCACACATGATTTGGAATTAGTAGTTGTAGTTCATTCCTTGAATTATTGGAAACACTTCTTATTGGGGCATCAATTTGAGTTACACATTGATCACTGAAGCCTTCAATGCATATTTACTCAACCTAATCCCAATGCAACACTTTGTCAATGGACAAAGTTCTTATGTGAGTATGATTTTGAGGTAAGATATATCTAAGGTAAGGAAAATGTGGTGGCAGATGCTTTGAGAAGAAGGAGACATGAGATATCCATGCTCTAGCTTTCTACTAATTTGATTGGTCATATCCTCCAGTCACTTTCTTCAGATACATTGTATCAAGAAGTTAATGCTGAAATTGAGACAGGAAGGGCCTTAGAAGGAAGGTTCTTAGGGTATTCTCTAGAGTCAGATGGATTACTGAGACATCAAGGTAAAATTTATATATCACTTTTAGGCGATCTTTGGAGAGTCATCATGGTGGAAGCACATTGTGCTCCCTATTCAACTCATCCAGGTGCTAAGTGTAAGATCCCTATAGTTTTGGTGTCTATTAGTGTCTTACACTTAGTCATTATCTAGGCAATGTTGGTTGGTCATCACTGCGATTGAGTCATCATGTCTAGGCTGAGTCATGTAATGTATATTTACTGAGTAGTAGTCACTATCGAGTAAACCAATGGTCACTAAGTACTTTTGTATTAGCTGAGTTAGTTCTTGCCAAGCTATGTAAAGTAATTTATACCGATCGATAGAGATATCAATGAACACTGAGTACAATGAATGCTGAGTAACAGAGACATCAATTACCAAGTTAACTAGAATTGACATATGATTTTGTTATGGCACAATCATCGAGGTATGATATCAAAGAAACATCAAACATCACTAAAGATCTAACATGCACATAAAAAGTAATACAGAATCATTTAGACATTATAACATAAATTGTAGTTGACGGGTGGGTCTTACAAACATGATTCATTTTCATTACATTCACATGGTCACAAGTAATATCGATGCAATAACATTTGTATTAATGGCATACAATTTTAATCATATGATAATGCCAT
The DNA here is from genome assembly GCA_027943335.1 of Chamaecyparis obtusa. Classification (NCBI taxonomy): domain Eukaryota; kingdom Viridiplantae; phylum Streptophyta; class Pinopsida; order Cupressales; family Cupressaceae; genus Chamaecyparis; species Chamaecyparis obtusa. Next base: position 110,856 of record BSBK01014275.1, on the reverse strand, counting down.
CACAAATAGAACATTATTTAGGAAAAATAGAAATACATCATATATCTATAATATTTTGTAAGTATAATGCATTGATTTATCCATCTTCATTAACATCCTACATATAGATGAAAGCGTAAGGAGCACAAAGGATTCAAATTATCTATATCAAGCATTAGAGGGATCATTAGCACCATTGTTTACTTCATATATTAGTTACCATTATGTGCAAACTATCCATACTTATCAAATATAGATTGTCTAATAAAACAAAGTCCACTTCATAGGTACAAAAACTTAGGTCTCATATTTTAATTTAGTAAATGTGACTTTTTGATTTTATCTAGATAAATCTATTAACCAAACTCAATTCAATATTCTTCATGAAAAATTAAATGTTATATTTGATAATATAAAATAATTTATGAAAATGTTAATTATTATCATTACATTTACTTACACCTTGCTAATGTTGACTATTGGAATGCCAATGGACATTTGTCTTGTTGCAGCCTTTACCCTTTCAGTTGTTTGCTTATGAGATTATAAATAAAGCTTTTATATTCATTGTATTCAGTTTACTTGGAGTTAATATTATTCTTCTACTCTTAGTGTGGATGTAGCCACTATTGTGGTGAACCATGATAAATCACTATGTAGATGTGTGATTTTTTATTTTTGGTTTCTTTCATTGTTTTCTGCATAATTAGATTTCACAATTGATATCAGAGAAAGGCTGAACCGTTGTTGAGATTTCAGAGGTTGAAATTTCAAAATCATGGAAGATTTCAAAGTGCAAAAATTTTTTTGGAAGAACTTCGGGATATGGAAGATTCAAATGAAATCTTTGTTGATTAAAAGCAAGATCTCTCTCTTGCGCTTGATGGAAAAATGAAGAAGCCAACTTCCATGAAAGATGAAGATTAGATAACACTTGATGAAAAGGCCAAGGAAATAATCTTCCTTTCACTTAATGAAAATATGTTGTTCAATGTTGCGGAAGAGAAAACAACAAAAGAAGTTTGGGACAAACTTATAAAAACATATGCTATGGTGTCAGATGCAAATAAAGTATTCACCATGAAGAAATTGTACAAGCTCAAGATGAGGGAAGGTTGTGCAATGGAAAGTCACATAAATGAATTCAACGCATTGATCAGCCAAGCCAATTTGATTGGCATGACACAAGATGATGATAGTAAAGTTGTTATTCTTTTATGCTCTCTACCAAGTAGTTGTGATGGTGTTATTATAGCTGTAAGCACTTCAGCCTCAAGTTCTAAAAAGCATCAATATTACTTGTGACAATACTCTCACAACTTAAGGAGGAAGAATGAAGAGCCCGCATGCGCTAATACTCTTACAATGGTGAGCACCCAGAATAGAGGAAGAAGCCAACATAGAGGCAGAAATAATTACAACTGTTGGTCACAATCAACTAGAAGATCGCAATCTAGAGGAAGAGAAGGCGGTTCTTGGTTTTGTGGGAAGGCTGGTCATGTTAAGAAAGATTGTAGAAAATACAAGAAGGCACAAGAATGGGTTTTGGACAGTCAAGAAAACACAACTTTTGAAAAGGATCTAGGTATCATAATTCTATTTACAACTGATAAAAAATCTGGTTCATTGGTAATTGATTTTGGTGCCTCTTTTCATGCTTCCTTTCTCATGGATCCATTTACAAATTATCAAGAAGGCGAATTTGGAGAAGTATATTTGGGTGACAAAAAAGAATGTAAAATCATTAGGAAAGGTGATGTGTTGCATCTAGAAGGTGGAGCCAAATTATTGCTCAAATATGTTAGACATGTTCCTCAATTAAAGAGGAATCTAATTTGAGTCAGCCAACTATATATCCAAGGCTTTAAAATAGAACTCACGGAATACATGGAAAATAGTCAAAGGTTCATTGGCTATTGCAAAAGGAGACAAGATAGGTAGTCTCTATATTGTGAAACCAATCAATGAGGTGGGAGCTTCTATGAAACTTGTGGACAGTGATGTTGCACTTTGGCATCAAAGGCTAGGCCATATGAGCAAGAAAGGCCTTGAGGTAATGATGAATCCTGGTCAACTACTAGGTCTCCAATCTGCAAATTTGGAGTTTTGTGAACATTGTCTTCATGGGAAACAAAAGTGGGTGAGATTCTTGAAGGATGGACATGACAAAAGGACAACACCCTTGGAGTTAGTGCATTCAGATGTCTTTGAACCTATGGAGGTAACTTCCTATGGAAGCACACAATATTTTGTTACCTTTCTTGATGATTGCACCTGAAAGGTATGGGTTTATATGCTTTCTAGAAAATCTGAGGTATTCTCAAAATTCAAATTTCTTAAAGCTCTTGTGGAAAATCAGAGTGGTCACAAAATTAAGTGTTTGAAAATGGGTAATGGAGGCAAATTTTGTTCCTTGGAGTTTTATAGTTTTTGTGCAGATCATGGTATAAGAAGGATCAAGGTTGTTTCTTATTGGCCTCAAGAAAATGGTGTAGCAGAAAGGCTCAATCAAACCATTCTTGAGAAACAACGATGTATGCTTTCCAATACTGGTTTGAGTAAAGAATTTTGGGCAGAAGCTTGTAATACAATAATTTATTTAATAAACCAGAGCCCTTCATCATGGTTAGAATTTGGTATTCTAGAAGAAGAATGGTTGGGAACGAGGATTTCTTACACACACATCCAGGTTTTTGGTTATGAAGCTCATGTTCATGTCCCAAAAGAAAACAGGAAAATGTTAAATTTGAAATAGAAAAGGGCATATTCATTGGCTATGGTGAAGAGGTTACAGAATTTGGGATCCAATTGAGAAGAAGATAATTCAGAGCAGAGATATAGTCTTTAAGGAGAAAGTATTTCCAGCTTCCAATACGGAAGAAAAATCAGTGAGTGAATTTGTTTCCTTCTATATTTTTGATAATAATAACAGTTCTAATAGAGATTTTCAGAATAATATTTTACAATATCTTGTTTCACCATCATCAGTTTTATTCCATGTTCCTACCTCATCTTCCTCAACTTCTGAGGATGATTAGAACATCACTCCAATAAACTTGGATTCACCATGCTCTATTTTTTAATCCTTGTCAAGGGATATACGTCATCCCATGTCACATGGAGCGGAAGATTTGGATTATGATAGCCAAAAATTGGAATAGACCATATGCAAAATGGGAAATTCATGACATGTCAAATCTAATTGGAACAAACCATATTCAAACTGACGTGTTATCTAATACACATAGAACATCCACTAATGTGGATTGTGTTCTATATAAACCGAGCTGTAGACTCACGCCCAATATAGACTCTATGCTAACCCCACACAATAGTATGGTTGTGTATGATGTTGGAGGACATGCCACACATGGAAAAAATGTTGGTGGTAATGTTGTAGTAGATGTTGCTCCTATTTTCCCTCAAATTGCCCATGCGTACTCCAACATTAGACATGGTTTCACTACTGACAGAGAGGAAGATGATACTATGCAAGCCTTTAAAAACATAAGCGATGGGTTTAATAGTATGTCCTTGTCACCACATTATCCTAGACACACATCAAATAAAGTACTGTGAGCTCCTCTTCTTGGCCACTGCACGCAGGGTATCATTGGCAATCATGGCAGAACTCAATATAGTCTTCACTAACACGGTTAGAATCAGGCTCAAGGAGCGTGTAAATGTAGTCTACCACACAATGAGGTTTCTCAGAATGTTGAAGATGGTTGAGAAAGCATACATGAGATTGATAAAGGAAATGTTGATAGCCATTTACAATTAGAAGAAAATACTCAGGGTTTGAGGAGGTCTATGAGAGAAAGATGACTTCCAAAAAAATTCTCACATTATCAGCTCTTATTTACTGAAGAGATAGAACCCACACTTCTTATTTCTGAGCAAACTAAACTGACAAATTATAAAGAGGCTTGTACAAGAAGTGATAAAAACAAATGGATGGCTACTATGAAAGATGAAATGAATTATCTCGAAACCAATAACACTTGGGAATTGGTCTCTTTACCACCCCATAAAGAGCCACTCAAGAACAAGTGGGTCTATAAACTGAAAGATGAAGGCGAAGGTGTTACACGCTTCAAAGCTCATTTTTTGGTAAAAGGGTATGCTCAGAAACACTGGATTGATTTCAATGAAATCTTCTCACCAATTGTCAAAATGACAACTATTCGCACTGTTTTGGGAATTCTAGTAGTGTGGGATCTTGAATTGGAACAACTTGATGTCAAAATGGCATTTTTACATGGTGATATTAATGAAGAATTGTATATGAATCAGCTTGAGGGTTTTGCAAAAAAGGGACAAGAACATCTGTATTGTTGGCTGAAGCGTAGTTTGTATGGGCTCAAGCAACCACTGAGACAATTGTATGTTAAGTTTGATTCCTTCATGATTGAATATAAATTCATGAGATGTGAATCCGATCCATGTATTTACTATAAGAAACTTCCTAATGGCGAGTTTGTCATTCTTATTCTCTATGTTGATGACATGTTGGTAGCGAGGAAAAGCTCTAAAATTGTTGGTGAGTTGAAAACTAAATTGACAAATAGATTTTCTATGAAGGATTTAGGGGCAGCTAAGAAGATTCTTGGTATGACTATCACTGGGGATAGGAGGAAGAAGGAGATTACATTGTCACAAAAATAATACATTGACAAAGTAATTAAGAGATTTGGTATCCCTGATGCGCATAGTGTTTCTACTCTACTTGCTCCAATTTTTTAGTTATTAGTTAATTTGTGTCCACAAACACAAGAGGGCAAGGAATATATGGAGTGCATCCCTTACAAATCAGTAGTTGGTAGCATTATGTAGGATATGGTTTCGACACATTCTGACATTGCTCATGCCATGGGAGTTGTGAGTATATTCATGATCAATCTAGGGAAGATTCATTGGGAGGTCGTCAAATGGATATTAAGATACGTACAAGGCACTTCAGATTTGGTTTTATGCTTTGGAAGCAATAATGAACAGTTGCGAGGATTCAAGGATTCAGATCTTGCTGGAGATTTGGATAAGCATAGATCTACTACTGGTTACACATTCATGTTCGTTGGAGCTGCTATTAGTTAGGCCTCAAGGCTGTAACATTCTATTACTCTCTCCTTCACTAAAGTTGAGTATTCGGCTCTTTACGAAGGTGCTCAGGAGATGATTTGGTTGCAGCGACTACTTGGTGAAATGAAGTATGAACAAAATTATTATGCTCTATTTAGTGATAGTCGCAGTGCCATCTTTATGGCTCATAATCATACATCTCAGTGACATTCAAAATAAATTGACATTCATGCTCATTTTGTATGGCACATGGTTGAAGATGGCAGGTTCAAGGTTGAAAAGATTGATACCAAAATCAATCCGACAGATATATTTACGAAAGTTGTAACCAAAGAGAAGTTCGAATGTGCAAGAACTTCTCTTAGACTTGTTAAGCTGAAGTAGGTCAGCATGCAGAGCAGGGGAATGCCTGATCAACTAAAATATCCATTGACTTCTGGTGGGAGTTTGTTGAGTATTGGAAGGCCAAAGGACATTTGTCCTGTTGCAACCTTTGCCCTTTCAGTTGTTCAGTTATGAGCTTATAAATAAAGCTTTCTATTTATTGTATTCATTTTACTTGGAGTTAATGTAATTCTTTTGCTCTTAATATGGATGTAGCCAATATTATGGTGAACCACAATAAATCACTGTGTATATGTGTGATTGTTGGTTTCTAGATTCTTTCATTGTTTTCTACATAATTAGATTTCACAACTAACATTGAATTAAACTAACAAATGTTTATAAGTAGCTCTATAAGCTTGCTAAAGTTTCTCCAATAATTAGAAAACTATTGCAATTCACAACCCTATAAAATCATTACAATGTGGTCAAACTTTTCTTTCTATAACTTTTCACTATGGAGCATCAATCAAAGGGCATTTCATAGCCATGCGTGGTAATGTTTGATCATAAACATGTGCTAGAAGTTTTGACAACTTGTACAATGAAAGACTATAATCTTTTTATTTCTGTAAAACCCAAAGCAGAATCGACTGGTTTTTAGAATATCATGAAGTTGAATGGTCCAATACGAGTTTATGTATTGTTGAATGTGTATGTGTGCATGTGTCTACATATTCTGAATAACTTTCTTGCTATTGTTCAATCCATAAAATATTAATTTCTTATTATTGCAGATTTTGAAAAATACTTGTTCAAAGACATAATATTTCCAATTTAGCCTATATCAAAAAATCAGAGCTTCGAAATTAAATCTCATATAACTTATTGTGTGCGACGTTCTGAATCATAATTCATATTTATACTATATACTTTTTCAGCTTCAAAACTCATATCACTCTTATCATAATCAGAAGATACCTGGAGTCCCTCCACGTTCTTCTCGGCCATTAGTTCTTATATGAAATCTTCTTGCGTTGAAGACAACTCAACTGCTATGTATGAAGAGACTAAAGAGCCATTGTCATCAATTGTTAGACCGCTTGGCTTCTTCTGGCTGGTATTTGGCAGTTCTTTAGAGCTGTTGAGCTTTCTATCCGTCGAAAGAATTTCGGGCATCAATGATCCTCTATCTTACAAAAAAGCTTCTCTCCCTAGAGACCATTCAATCAGACACGAATTGAAATCTAGAAATTTTTCGTCTAAATGTATGGTATAATTGAATGAAATACCATTACAGCCATCCAAATCTTCACCATAGTAACCGTATCCTGGTTCTTCCTGCAGTGTACTCATCCATTAGTTTGTTTGCGGAATAGGAATACGAGGCATAACCTTAATATCTCATAATAGGATTTTTGATCTTCCGGAAGATGGTCTTCTAATTTTGGACTGTTTGGTTGACCCAGAAGATGTCTGATAGAAGAGGTCCAAGGTTCGAATTTGGGAAACGTATAATAGGCTTGAAATTGCAGAGAAAACGATATTGATTTCGTGGTATTAATATCGATTGAATCAGAGCAAACGATAGGAAGTTTATTTTCTCCTTGCAGATTGAGAATCACCATTGCAGGGAATTTATCCCTCGGAGGCTGCTGATAACCCATTCCTTCCAATGAAACAAATTTGAATGGAAATGATTTGAAGAGAAAGTTCGACGAAGGAAGAATCAGGAGAGAGGAGGAAGATGGAGAAAATAGTTGAGATTTTCAAATTTTACTTTCCCGCCGGGTTATGAAAATGAATTCCACCTATTTTGGTGGAAGATGTACTTCCCATTTTTTCCCCAAAATGGGAAGATGAAAACCATCTTCCCATTCTGGTTCAAATATCAATGCATCACCCAAACTACGGATATCAAGACATAATCGAAAGATGGCCCCCAAATTCCAATTTCTTCCTGGAAACAAACGGGCCCTTAGGAAAAATAAAAATGTTAATAGAATCAGTGTCATGATATGAATGTGTCTATAGTGCACAATCCACACTCTAATGTGGTGATATGACTGGGAACAACTTTGAAATTTTCCACATCCTCCTAAACCATCGTATTTCTTCTGATATTCCCGTCTGCAACCCGAAAATATCAACCAGTCTCGCCTTCCTATTTTAGGAATTTGACTAACTCTACACCCCAACGCTGTTTCGTTCTTAAACTACAATTGCCTAAAGCGATGGACAACAATTCTGATTCGTTTCCAAGAATAGTGTTTGTAGATTGATTATTATCCTACTTTCATCAAGGGTTATTATTAAAAAAACGCATGAAAACATCGAAGTTTTCTAAGTAAAGATCCTCTGAATTTCCTAGGTTTCAACAAGCATAGTACCTACGTAGATGGGAAGGAGTCCATGGTAAAACATACAAAATCTTATTGATTATTTATTTTCTAAAAGGTATCAAACGTATGCTACGTTGTAATGTGAACAATGAGTAGATTTGGAAAAAATCCACTCTTACGTGAGTATTGCATTTGAATCCAATAAAACAAACAAGAAGAATAATAACTACTCATTCTATTAATTTATAGAATGTATAATAATTTTTTGATTTTAATAAATATTTTAATATGTATTAAAAGGTTTTTATTTTAAATATTATGATGTATTTAATTAAAATATTTAATATTTTTATGATGATAAATAAAGATAAAACATATTATTTATGTCAAATAGTAGTAAATTAAAAAGTGGATTTTTTTGTTGCAATTTAAAAAAGTAAATATTTTAAGGGTATTAATAGTATTAATTTTAAATTATATTAAATATTTAAAAATAAATATTTTTTAATATTTTAAGTTTTTTGTTCTATTGTAGAAGATTTTAACTGAGTACTATCTAGGATATATGTTATAAATATAAAAGTGATATATGAATGTGACAAATATTTAAAGTGAATTTGAGTTATTTGACAACTAATATAATTAATGGTGTAAAAAAATATAAGAACAATGGAGCATTAAAGAAACATAAATTATTAAAATATTACTTTTAGGTTAGTATGATTTTGGAATCAAATAAAATAAACAAATAAATAATATTCAAATTGCTCTAATTAAAATGAATTAGTTTTTTAATAAATTATCATATTAACTTTTATATGTATATGTATATGTATATGTAATGTGTTTCTATTTTAATCAAAAGGATGAGATGAATTTAATTTTTGTTGTTTGCAAAATAAAGATAAAAAATATTATTTATTTCAATTATTAATAAACTAAAAATTTGACTTTAATTATGTTTTTTAAAATATTAGTATTTTTCAATAACATTATTTTTTAAGAATATTAATATATGAAATTTTTGAAATATTTATGATCAATACCATTATTATATTACCTATATAAAATTATAGTGAATGAAAAGTACATAAAGCATATTGTTTTGTACACTTGTTCTTTTTAAATAACTAGGGACTCTTTTCTTCATGATGTCATTAATACAACTAAAATAGATAAAAACTATTATCTATAATAAATATATTCAATGACATATTTTGTATATTTAAATATAAAAATTCCTTTTCTTCACAGATTATAAAATTAATTAACTTTTAATTTAATATTTAGCTACAAAAAAAACATATTATTATAGATAGTAAATATTAAAATCAATATTACTAAATCTTGTAATTCATTACTATAAACTAGAATTTATAGTATGTTGCAAAGACAAGAATTGATAACTACAAATTGCTTGTGAAATGTGTCTGAAAGGATATATGATAAATAGAAGGGCTCTAATAAAAACATAAACCATACAATAATTTGATTCTAGTCTACATTTTTTCCGTTAACTTAGAGGAATCCTTGTGATTCAACCTAGCCCCTAACCTTCCTTACCTTAGTCTTATAGATTTCCTAATTTAGGTTTATGAAGCAGCAAGCTAAGGTGATGCTAGTCCTATAGGAGTGCATGTGATGTCTTGCAAACCACATTAATCGGGTAAGTCTAGGCCTTAGAGTCAAACAGGAGATTCCTAAATTATTCCTTTAGATGTGTTTTAAATAGAGTTATAGGAAGAGAATGATATGAAAGGTTCACATTTTTTGTCACACTAACTATGTAGGACAAGATATTTACTGAAGTTGTTAAGAATGAATTTGTGCACTACACATTAAAGAATTTGAAAAATGCAATAAGTAATTATTATGTAGTTAGTATATTAGTATTTTCAAAGAAAAAATATGGGAACTGAGAGCCATAAAGTTTTTTTAAATATCATTCAATAAATAAAGTCAATTATAAATTTGTAGTGCCTATTATTTGAGGTTTTATTTTTTATTTTTATTTTTTTAGAAAAATACCCCAAAGGCCTATACTTTGAATTAAAATTAAAAGGTTACATAATCTTGACGACACACAAAAGATTTATTAGGATGGCTATATGCCATAAAGCCATAAAAAAAACTATTTAAAATAAAAATCACTTGAACAAAACTATTTGAGGTTTTATTCCAATTTGTAGATATCAAGGTTTTAAATAATTATTTTGCATATTTAAAAAAAAAAATGAAACATACATGAATTTTTTAATTGATATATAATATTAAAATACTAGGAATTTAAATGTACCTAAAAACTCACATCTAAACTTAGAATACATTTTAGGAATAAAACCGAAAATATCATTTACATTAGAGAAGAACCAATAGGTACAACTACAAACCCAAGGGAGAGGTGTGTGCAATGATGGATTTTTCTCATTTGTTTTTCTTTTGTATAGATTTAGATGTGATTGGAATGTAACAATTTAAGAACTAGGCAAGAATAATATAAAATTTAAATAGTCAATGTAAATTGATGAATGTAGATCTACGAATCGATTATTTTGTATAAAAAAGAAAGGTGATGCAAAGAGGAACATGTGCCTAAAATGTAAACTCGGAATCGTTAGACATTATCACTAGGAACTATAGTCCTTTAAGTGTCTTGAGTGCAAAGTATAAGTGAAAATGGTCTATGGAACCTTGGAATTTAGTGTGCATAAACTTTTAGGGATAATTACTAGGAATATGGTAACAATCACCATAGTCACAAAGAAAGATTGTGCTACATGTACTAGTGCCTCTAATGAGTTATGCTAAATTACTTATTGTGCAGAAGCAAAATTACACTGATCTCAAGAATAGTTAAAGTCTCAAAGGATGAACTATCCATTACACCACCTCACTTCTGCTAGCCTTGTTGTGAGCTACAAGATCAAGATGCTAATGTGATAAATATGTTTTATAAATTAAGACACTAAGTGTGAAAGAAACATAAATAACACTTCCCTATTAACCCAAAATGATATATTGATTACAGAAAAGAAAAACCTGTAAGCTCACTTCCTAAAACACCCATTTGAGTCAAGGATAACAACATGGTTGTAAGATGTATGTGTTGAGGATGTTCATATTTTACAAAAAAAGTAAAACTTCTAGGCATGAATATTGATAATACTAAATAACAATTCTAACTAATGTGTGGAAAGCCAAGAATAGAAATATAGAGATAAAATGAGAAAAACTATTATAAAATGACATGAATGATAAAATAGACTCACAATTTGAAGAAGTGATATCAATGAATGAAAAAAAAGGTCTAATTCCTTCCTTCAACAAACTTGTACACATTTAAACATAATAAAATTTTTGATGGCTATTTAGAGATCTACCTTAATCAAATATATTCTTATGTATATTTTCCTCCACAACAATCGATATAGACATGATGAACAAGGTGATAGATAATTATATAGATATAAATTAGAGAGAGTGATATTGAGAGATAAATAAATATTGATATGTTGTCTAGAGAAAAAATAAAGTGGAAGGAATCCCTTATGGATTGAGAAGATTGGGTTCACTAAAATTGAGGCCAAGTGACAAAGATAATCAAACCAATATGTTGAAAACTATCCCAAGGTAGTGAGAAACTCAAAAAAATAATAGAATTGCTATGTAGGAAAAAAGAATACTAATATAGAATAATCAAGAAGACTAAAATAAGGTGGAAAATGGGATTATCATTGCTAGAACTCAAATTTTGGATTCAATTGGTGGTGTAGTTGAGTGTTATAGTACACGGAGGTAGTTTGTAACATGTCAATAATAGTCTGCATATCTACAAATTCATAGATGAGTGCATGTCGTATAAATTTTTTAGTGGTATGCATGTATCCTTGGTTGACCACACCAAATACTAAGATTATGAGTGGATGGTCACCATGCAAGATGAATGGGTACAAATAGATTATGTGAATTTTTTAATTTTATGTTAAGGTAGATGCATGGTGTAATAGTAAATTAAAGAGGGATACAAAGGTATGATATTAAACTTCTACCTTCACCTTAAGTAGACGTTGACACTTCCAAAATGGACATCAAACTTGTTTGTAGACATGTATCAACACACAAGGAGAGGAAATTTGTCTTGATTTTGGTAGGATGGCCTAGGTTAAACCTGAGGTTGTGAATTAACATTATAAACAATAATGATGTAAAGAAAACCTTAAATATGAAGTAAATGTTTGAATTGAAATTATTAAAATAAAATTATTAAATTATTTATTGATGATGCAATGCTACTAGAATAACTTCTCAAAATGTTGATTTAATTACATGATGAGTCATCATAATATATATCATAAGCACATTATTATAGATGCCCTTTTATATATTGATGCTCTCACAGTTAGAATTGATCTTCATGAGGATCCTTTCTTTTGAGTTGGAGAGATACCTTATATAGTGTTTTCAATGTATTTTTACACTTAGGAAAATGTAAAATTCTCCTATCCAAATATCAAGACAATATCTTTGAATGCCAAGGCCTACATTTTATCCTCCATGAAATTTTAGCCTACAAAAAGGGAGTAAAACAAAGTCAATTATTGACATACTGCACAGTTACTAAAATATTCTATCCCATTTTTTTATCAAATTTTGAGGGAAAAAAAATATTACAACCATAATATTAACTATATAAAATCAATATTGATTTTAATACTATTGGCTAGTAATGGGAAATTTCAATACTCCTTTAAAAGACTGTGAGAAGCCGGGAGGAGTGTAGAGCCTACTGGATGGAATATTAGATGTAATGGATTTTATAAATTAGAATTCTCTTACGGATGTTGTTCTCCAAGGGATTAAATTTACCTAATCTAATAGAAGGGCTGGCGAGGAGCTTATTCAGGTCAACCTAGATCGGGGCTTGATTACTCATGATTGGATACAAAGGTACCTTTGTTCCCTTTGGTCCTTTTCTAAAATTGGTTATGATCACTTCCCTATTGTTTTTTTGGCTCATCCGATATCTACAAAGAGACATTTCCCTTTTAGATTTGAAAAATATGGACTCATCACCCCAAATTTGAGGAAAACTTTAAACAATGGTGCACCATCTAGGTGAAGGAAACAACTATGTTTAGGGTGGCTAAAAATTAAGGAATGTTAAGTACTTTGTTAAAAACTGGAATAAGAACATGTTTGGGATATTTTCAATTCCAAATCCAATACTCAGCTTGATCTTAAGGAAATTTAGAATAAAATTTAGGAGAAAAATTACTCTCAACACCTAATTGAGAAGGAGAATAAAATCTTAGTCAAGTATCATGATATAATCGTGAAAGAGGGGACTTTTTGGAGGAAAAGGTCTCGCTCTATTTGGCTTAAGGAGGGAGATAAGAACATGAAGTTTTTCCATATGACCACTCTAAAACATAGAGATGTCAATCATATCTCATCTCTTAATTATTATAGGGGATGACTTAAGAAGGAATAAGACATTACGATGGAAATAGTGGGGTTATTCTCCTCACTGCTCTCCATTTATCCTCCCCTTGATTTGGTTTATCATGATGCTCTTTTTTCTGCTATCCCTTCTCTCATTTGTGAGGATCAGAATGCTATATTTTTTTCTATTCCCTCCTCTAAGGAGATTAGTGATGTTATGCTTTCCTTTGAAGGGGACAAAGCTTCAAGTCAAGATGGGTTCCCCATGTTTGTGTTTCAAAAGATGTGGCATATTTATAGCTAAGGATGTTTGTGATATGGTTAAAGAATTATTTGTTGCCCATAGAACCTTGAAGAAGAGTAATTCTACTTTCCTTGTGGTGATTCCTAAAAGGGCCAGGCTTGACTCTATTGATTCCTTTAGGCCAATCATCCTTTGTAACTCCTTATATAAAACTATTTCCAAAGTGGACACTTATAGAATCTTGAATCTTTTTCTTGGTATTATCTCTCCTCAGCAAAATGGGTTTGTCCCAAGTAGGAAAATTTTGGACTATATCATTTATATGCATGAAAATGTTCATTCCCTATCAAGTTCCTCTAACCAAGGATTCCTTATGAAAGTATACTTATCCAAGGCTTATGATACGGTGGATTGGGGTTTCCTCTTCAAGTTCCTCAGTGCATTTGGATTTGGGAATAAAGTTGTTTAGTTGATTCACTAGCTTATTTCAACTTCCTCTACTATTGTCATGATTAATGGTGCTTCCTTCAATTTATTTAATCCCTTGAGGGGTCTCAGGAAATGGGACCCCATATCTCCTATTATTTTTTCTAGAATGGATGAATTTATAGGGATATTTCCCCTTAATCCAAGTAGGTTTGGTACTATTTAGTGATTAAGGCCTTCATCTCACCCCCAAACTTACTTCCATGATAAATTTATGGATGAAACTATTCTTATGGGAAAAGCCTATGTCAAGGAAGCTAAAACTATAAAAAATAATTTCAATATCTACAATTCTGCTATTAGGAAACTAATCAAGTGGGAAAAAAATCTTTCTTTTTATTAACACCCCAGAGAAAAGGCAACTAAAGATATAAAAAAATCTTGGCTATGTCATCTCTTCTCTCCTTAAGACTTATCTGGGTTTACTAATGGGATCCAAACCCTCTGATTTGTTTTGGCTTACCTTGATGGATAAATTTAATAGTAAGATAGTTTATTGGAAAGGTTTTATGTTCATTCGAGTAGGAAAAGTGTCGATACTTAAAAGTTACCTTCTGAACCTCTCTTCTTGTGCCTTAAGTGAGTTTAAAATCCTAGCTAAATACATAGAAATTATGGAAAGAATACCCGTGCCTAATAAAGCCTTGCTGGCCAAACAAATTTGAATAATGTTTGAGGAGGAAAGGGAATTAAATCTGATATTGAAAGGAAAGTACCTCTAAAAATCTCCCTCCCTTGAGGAATTTTTTCAAGCCCCTAACATAATAAATGGGTTATATATTTGCAGTTATAATCAAGGTGTGAAGGAAGTTGTTGTAAAAGGGAGGAGATGAAAACTAGGTAATGGTAGAAAAATCTCATTCTAGGAAGAATGTTGGTTGATGGATTATCCTTTAGAAAAGAGTACGGGTGATAAAAACATCACAAATAGATGCAAACTATCCTTTATAAATATGGTGACTGATTATAGGAATAATGGTGCCTGGATCAACTTAAATATGATAGACCCAAATCTTCTATAGATCCAATGCTCTCTTAACTCCATCTTGATGAGAGCTGGCCAACCTGATGTTGTTATTTGGGCCCTTCATCCCAGTGGGAGATTTATGGTTTCTTCTAGTCTATCTACTAGTAATGAATCTACTAGGGAGATTCCTTATTTGAAATCATGTTGGAACAATATCATTATCCCTAGAATTTAGATTTTCTACTGGATTCTTATTCAAAACAAAATTCTAACTATTGAAAATCTATGCAGGAGGGGGTTTTGTATTACCAATAGATACTTTATTTGAAATAAATACATGGAATCTATTCTACACCTCTCCTTCTAGTGTGCTTATTCCTTAGATGTTTGGCGATCTTTCCTACAAGGCTAGAATCTTTCTTGGATGTTTCCTTGGAACATTAAGGACTTTCTTACACAATGGATATTCCAACATATAATATGGTTTCTAGTATGGTTTGGTCATTTTTTTCTCCTCATATCTTATACAAAATTTGGAAGGAACTTAATAATAAGATCTTTAGAGACATGGAAGCTCCTTCAAAGGTGGTTGTTAAGAATTTTTTTAGGGCTATCCAATAGAACTTTTCTTCTAGTAAAGGTGAGAATAACTTTGACAGAGAGGGATTTGCTGCTAATTCCTACATGTCATGCATTATCAATATCAAAGGTAGGAAGGAGAAAAAGAGGGAGGAATTGGTCTGGTTATCTCCTCCAAAGGGAGAGTTTAAGGCCAATTTTGATGGTGCGGTTAAAGGGAATTTGGGATAGGCTAGTTGTGGAAGATTGGTGAGAGATATGAATGGTAACTACATAGGTGTCATCACCATTCCCATAGGTGAGAAGACTAGTTATGTAGTTGAAGCTTTGGGAGCCCTCTAGTTCATAAAATTAGCTAAATAGATGAATTGCCAAAACCTATGGGTTGAGGGTGATTCCAAAAACATTATCCAATGTCTTCTTGGAATTAATAATAATTCATGTGATATTGGTTATGCCATTAAGGAGACTGAGATCATCCTCCATACATTCAATCAGGTGTCTATCAGTTATGCATACCTAAAAATAAATAAATTTGTAAACCGCATTGTCTATATTGTAGTTAATAGTAATGAAATCATTACATGGCATCATGTCCTTAAGCATGATATAGATCTTAAAAATATCATTAATTATGATGAGATGCATAGTAAAGTGGGAAGGATTTTTGACAATTATGAAAATGACACCCAAGAACCTTGATTTTTGTTATGACAATATGGCTAGTTGGGGAAAGTAAAAAAATGTCATTTTTCATACCCATCGACAATTTTTTTGGGTTGCTATAGATGCTATTATTTTTTGCAAAATTTTTAGAAACTATTTGAACTTGTTTCTTTTTGTGAAAATGATGTAGGGGAATCATTGGGTAGTTGGAAATCATGTATGTTGGTTTTTTGGAGTGTTTATGTGTTACTTGATTGCAACTTTGACCAAGGGGCTAGGTCATTGAAGGGCTCGGTCGCTGAAGGGAACTCAGTAAAACTTCTGGTGCTTGACAGAACCTATGCTTGATGATGCTTAGCTTACTCAGCTATTTTTACTGGGGCTCGGTAGTTTGGCTAACTGATTGGAGTTCATGGAGATTTGGTTGGCCAACTTGATGTATTAATTGTGGGTATCTTATGTTGTATTCTCCTAGGTAAATCTTGAGGCTAACATGGAGAATTAATTATTTGTAAAGCTATTTGAGAGCTAACTTGTATTGAATTGAATAATTAATTATTTAGAGCCCACTTGGGCTTGAAGTTATTTCTTTCTTCCAACTAACATATGGTTGAAGAATTAGTATTTAAGGAAGGTTTTGGGTAGTTATTTTGGGTAGAGAGAGAAAAGGAGGAGGGAGTCTTGAAATAATTATTGGATCCTGTGAGATCTCATAGATTAGATTGTTTATCTAATATTTGTGATAGAGGAGCTAGTGGTTGCATACTTGGAGACAAGGAGATTTCTTGGTGGCTTGCGAGCTAAAGCTTGGATTTTCCTTAGTGTTTCTACCAGTTGTTGATGTGTTGCAAAGATGGACTAGCTAAAGGTTGTAGTATTACTATTGTAATTGTTTGTATTTGGTCGTAACCAAGAAGGCCTTATAGCCAGACATGTTGAATGAAAATTATATTTGAGAATTCTCTTGTTGTGTTTATGCTCTATTTTAGTTGCTAGTGTAGTTTTGGACTATCCATCCTAGGATTTTCCATCTTGCAGTACATCAGGTGGTATCAGAGCTTGAAGTTCTTAAGTGTTTAAACAAATCACTGAGTTGAGACAGTTTGTACCAAGACCTTGGGTTGGTGATTTTGGGCCTTGGCTTTTTGAAGATCTTTAGGATGCCTCTAAGAAGATTGGACCCTAGGGAGATTGAAGACCTTTTTGATGCAGTAGAATCAAAGATTATAGAGAAGATTAAAGTAGATTTCAGATCTAAGATGAAATTGATGAAGAATGACATGATCACTAAGATCATGAGGGCTATTTTTGGTATGCCAAGCAATCTTGGTACTAAAGATGGCTATGAGGAAGTTGTTGAAGACTTTTAAGCTTCTTTCCATATAATGGAGATGATACAACTAATTCAAGGGATAGATCTAGTGAAAACAAACCTGGTCAGTTGCAGAGATCTAGAGCTCAGTTAAGTACTAGTTACCAAATGGAAGTTTCTAACTTCTCTGGTATTTTGAGACCCAAGGACTTGATTGATTGGATTGGTGAGTTAGAAGACATCTTTGAGCTTGAATAAATTGAAGATCCTCTTTGACTGAGGTTGGCACAGACTAAGTTGAAAGGACATGCTACTCTTTGGTGGAAAGAATTGCATAGGGAAAGAGAAGATGAAGGTGAAATGAAGATCAATCATTGGAGGTTGATGGTGGAAATGTTGAAAGCTAAGATCATACATGTTGACAATGAAATTGAATTGTTTAAGAAGTTGTAGAACTTGAAGAAAAAATAGATGACTGTGGAAGACTATATTGTGGATTTCTATAAGTTGACTATTTAGTCTGGTCATAGAGAACTTGGTAAGGAAAAGGTATCTCGGTATGTGAATGGTTTAAGATTTAATATTTAGGATAAGATTGGTATGTTGAAGATTTATTTAGTTGAGGATGCTTATTAGTATGCTTTGAAGGTAGAAGATAAGTTGAAGATGACACAACATGGTAATTCCCAAGGGAAGGAGAAACAAGATCACTTAGTGAAGGATAAACTGACTGCTAAAGATGAAATTAAACCTATTGAACTGGAGAAGAGAATAGAATGAGGTGGATTTAAGGGTACTTGTTATAATTATGGTGAAGAAGGACATCGATCATTTGAATGTTTGCATAAGAAGTTTGTTAATAGAAGGAATGTTGTGGCGATCGATATCATACTAAATGAGCCTAAGGTAGATTCAAAAAAATTGTTGGTTCAAAGAAAATTGCTTGGTACTAAGGTGGAACCTTGTTAGAGGTAAACTCTATGATGTGATTTTGTATAGTTGTAGTATTGATAACCTTGTAGCTGAGGAGATGGTTCATAAACTTGGTTTGAAGAGAGTAAGATATCCTTGTGCTTATAGGATTTATTGGTTGCAAGATGTTCATGCTTTGGAAGTAAGGGAGAAATGTCTTCTTGATTTTTAGATTGGCCAGTATAAGGATCAAGTGTTGTGTGATATTGTGAACATGAGTAGTTGTCACATATTTCTCGGTAGACCTTGGCAGTATGATTGCATGGTTGTGCATGATTCTGTCAAGAATATATTTACTATTGAGAAGAATGGAATGGAGTTTTTCCTAATGCCTTTGATGGACACAACACTCGATAGGAGGAACTTGAGCTTTGTAAGGAGCCGAGCTGGGTTGACAGATCCTGAAAGGGTTGGAGATCAGTATGGCGAACACACCTGTGAATTGTCTAGGAAAGACTTGAAGATGCAGAGAAAGAAGAAGTAGAAAAATGTGCAAGTTGAAAAGACTTGGAGGACATGTATGTGGGTATGTGCAGGATCATGGTATGCCAAACTAGGCCCTTAAGTGGCAATACAAATTCAGAAAATCAGGTTTAGGCAAGTTGACATTAAAAATTGAACAAGTTATAAATATTATATCATAAATATGTAAGAAGAGAATTTGTAAAAAATTGAATTTAGTTTCTAAGATAATAGGCATTTTTATAAAAAAAATTATTCTATATGTTAAAATTTTCAAATTTCAATGTAGTAGTACAAAAATTTTAGGAAAAAATAAGAAGTAGGTGTATGTCTGACCACCTTAAACACAATCAAATGATTTTTTTATTTTACAAGATTCTAGATATAAGTAGCAGACTCATGTCTATATGTGACACAAGTTTTTGTAATTTATTTCTAAGTAAATAATTAATTATGATTTTTCTTCTACAACTTTTCCAGAATACGAAAACTCTCATGTCTAACCACATTAACTTAGTCTAAAATTTATCAAATTGAAAACTTTTTTTTATTTTTCTTGTACTAGGAAAATCATAGAATGTGAGACATGTTTTGGATTTCAAAAATGTTATACACTTTGAAAGTTATAGCTATTTTTCAATAAGTGTATCAATTAGGACTAAACAGATAACAAGTAGGTGTATGTCTTACCACATTAAACAAAATCAAATGATAATATTTTTTTATAAGATCCTAGATAATAGTAGTAGAGTCATGTCCGAATCTGATCTATATTTCTTTGTATTTTTATCCTAGTAAATAATTAATTATGATTTTTCTGCTACAAATTTTCTTGAATATAAAATCTCTTGTGTCTGACCACCTTAAATTAGTCTAAACTTCATCAAATTGAAAAAATTGTTTATTATTATTTTACTAGGTGAAGCATAGAATGTGATGTATATTTCAGATTTAAAAAATGTTATATTGTTTGAAAGTCATAGTTATTTTTCAAAGAGTCTATCAATTAGGACTTCCTTTTCACATTGCCACTTTTTGACATACCATGATCCTGCACATACGCATGTGAAGAACTAGTTTGGGGTTTACGTGTTGAATCCTAGAAGATGTTCTTCTAGACATTGAGAACATCTTTTTGCACCTAGGGTGTCTGATGCAGGAGCATCCTAGGGTAGATGGAAATCATGTATGTTGTTGTGTTGGAGTGTTTCTATGTTACTTAGTTTCATAATTAGCTCAGGGGATCAGTCATTGAAGGGATCGGTCACTAAAAGGAAGTTGGTAAAACTTCTAGTGCTCGACAAAACCTGTGCTCAATGATGCTTAGCTTTCTCATTTGTTTTTACTGGCACTTAGTAGTTTTTCTTACTAACTGGAGTTCTTGGATATTTGTTTGGCTGATTTGATGTATTTAATGTGGCTACCTCATGTTGTATTCTCCTAGGTAGATCTTGAGGCTGACATGGACAATTAATTATTTGTAAGACTATTTGAGAGCCAACTTGTATTGCATTTAATAATTGTTTGTTTTAGAGCTGACTTGGGCTTGGAATTATTTCTTTCTTCCACCTAACTTGTGGTTGAAGAATTGGTATTTAAGGAAGGTTTGGGGTAGTTTTTTAGGAAAGAGAGAGAAAAGGAGGAGAGAGTCTTGAAATAGTAATTGGATCCTGCAAGATCTTGCAGATCATATTGTTTATATGATATTTGTAATAGTAGAGCTAGCGGTTGCATACTTGGAGACAAGAAGATTTCTTGGTGGCTTGTGAGATCAAGTTTAGATTTTCCTTAGTGTTTCTATGAGTTGCTGATGTGTCGTAGAGCCTGACTAGATAAAGGTTGTAGAATTACTATTGTAATTGTTTGTATTTGGCCATAACTCGGAAGGCTTGATAGTCGGACATGTTGAATGAAAATTCTATTTGAGAATTCTCTTGTTCTGTTTCCCCTGTATTGTTGTTTCTAGTGTAGTTTTGAACTATCCATCATGGGATTTTCTATCTTGCACTGCATCAGGAAAGGTGACGTAAATTCCTACATTGAATTCCTTCATAGTTTCAACTAAGGGATAACTATTTACTTCACTAGAGGTTGGAATGGCTCCTCTATTATCCTCTATGGGGTGAATGTGTATCTTAATGTTATTTTCACTTCTAAAATTACTACTATTTCTATTTATGGGAGGAATTTTTTTAAAGAGAGAAAGATATTTGAGGTAGTTGTGTGTAAACACCCTAAGAGAGAGGAAGAGGAGAATCTTTTAATCAAGTGAGGTGATTATTATAGCATTAAGAAAATTAAACCCCTCTGGAAGAAAACCCTGACCTGTATTATGGCCTATCTTACTCTAGATGAGAGACACACTAGGTTAAATAGATACCATTTTGTGCTCTTAAACAATTTTTTTCAAAAGGAGAGGATTTTGTTCCTCTATTTTCTTCTCAAATCCTTGAATAAAATCCTTTTTGAACTTCAGAAAAAGACCAAAAAACCTATTTTGCATGAAGGGCTTATTTTACTCATTGTTGAGTATTGCAAAGTTAGGATCCTAAGTCTTCCATCAAGGACTCTTTTGTCAAGAGGAAAGTGGAGAGTGTTGGGTCGCAAGAGGGTGAGAGGAAAAGCCCTTGGTTCTCTAAAAGAAAAAATAAAACCCTTGTTAACTTTATGAAAAAATATGATGAAGAAAAGGGTATGGAGATGGAAGAAGATACTAAAAATGAGTCTCAGAATAAATGTATGAGTTTGACCAAAACAAAATTTGAGGAAGATAATGGAATGGGAATGCAGGATGAATTTTCATCCATTGTTGATTCCAACAAAAAAAACATTGACGCAAGGTTCATTATTAAAGATCATGTGGATACTTCTTCTTGGGAAACTGATATTTCTCTGAATAAAGGAGATCAAAAGAAATGGGAAAATTAGAAGAACAACAAAGATTTGAAATCCAATGATGACCTGAATATGTAGAAGGATGAGGACAAAGTTTTCATCCAACAAAGTGAGTGTTGAAAGGATAATGATGACATTCTCATGGATTATCATAGTTTGGATTCATATGCTCCTCCCTCAGATCCTAAAAATGTCCCTCTGTATAAAATTTCTAATTGTAGAGGGAAAGAGGATTCTTCTCTTCTAAATCGTAGATTATAGGGGGTTGGGGTAGAGTCTCTACAATGTTTTATTGACAAGGAAAATCTTAAATATGAGATTTCGTACTCTATGGGAAACTGAGTGAGGATGAAAATAAATAATAGTCATAGGAAGAAGGAAAGTTTGCAAGAGAAACATCACAAGGAGTCTCAAGTGTGGAAGAAACTTGAAGAAATCCTTGGAAACATCCTCCAGGGTGGAAATAATAAAATGGAGGCTTCCATTTATAGGATGAGGATTTTGAGTGGTAAAATGGAGAAAATGGTTGATAAAAAGGATGCAAAGTAGCCAATACTGGATAAGGAAATGAGGTGGCCTTTGTTGAAGGCCCAAGGAAACATACTCATGTCAGTTTGAGAAAGAAGGCTTCGAATCCCAAGACCCTTGGATCTCATGGACATGAAGGTTACAGTCATTGAGGGGGAAGTGGTTTCTACTCTTAAGGACCTTCCTTAGTACTCCTTTTGGTTTTGTTCTTTTTTTTGTTTGATTTTCTATTGGTTGATTCTTTCCTTATGTGTTGGGTTCTATTCTAGTTGTTGTGTTGGTTCTATTGGTTTCTTCTTCTTCCAAGAATGTTCTTTTTCGGTGATATTTTTTTAATATCCTTCTTAATCTTTTGTAAGGGGTTTTGAGGCCCAATCAATACATGTTTTTCCCTTAATCCAAAACTATGTAAAATCAATATGGGTGAATAGATGAAATTGAAGTGGGGCTTTAATTGCTTTGAATTATAAAAAAGCATAGGACCCAAAATAAGCTTAAATAATGTAGATAAAATGACACACTAAAATATGAGTCCATAGAGGAGAAGTTTCAGATTTAAAATAGTAGAGGGCTCATATTCTTATCTTATATATTAATTTGTATCCAAAATTCATCTCAAGATAAATTAGACAAATAAAAAGCTAAAATGAGTGCTAGGAGATTATGAAATTAGACTCATTATTTAAATTAGTACAATTTACAACACTATACAAATATTCTTTTAATATAGAAACTAATATTATAATTACAAATATAAAAACATCATTAAACTTATATTAACCAAATAACTTATCTACTAAGAAATTATTTAGTACTTGATGTTGATTTATAATAAACTTCTAAACCTGTTTGTAAACCTAATTAACCTAACCAAAACATAGATATAAAAAATAATTCAATGGAACTTTATCATTAAATCACATGTGTGCTAAAAAATAAATAAAATGCACATTGTTTACATGATATGCTTGATTTCATTGTTATCCTATTCTCCAAAATCTTGTAAATATGATGGTTGCTTGCATCTATATGTAGCATCTGGATGAGATGCTATCAAAGAAATGGAATTTAGTTGATTCATGAAAAATGAAAAAGTTATAATGGAAATAATAATCATATAATAATGAAAGAAATGAAGAATTTAAATATTCTTCATCACATTAAAGATTATAATTACACTTTTGATTATAAATTTGTTATGCAAATGAGAAGGAAGAAGAGTCTCTCGTAGAAAAATTAAAGAGAATTAATGAAGAAGAGTTGATGAGAACATATTTAAGGACCAACTATTCATAATTAATGAGAGGTGATTTGGAGTTAAATGATAATAAGGTAAAGATACACAAAATTCATTGGTCAGTTGAAGTGGAACCAAGTGAGAGCATGAGAGATTGAGCTTGAAGTATAAAATAATTATCTGGATGAATTTTATTTAACAATATTAATTACATTATAATATAAGATGAATTAATTAATTAAATAATATAATTCATGTGCGTGTAGAAGGGAAAAAGATAAATGAATTAATTGAATAACTTAAAATATTAATTTATTGAATAGTGAAAAAAACTAATGAATTAATTTATTTTTTTGAAAAAGGTGGTTGAACCACTTAATATATAAAATTATTAATAAAAACTGGTTCAAAGGGCTCCTATAGAAAACAACCAGAAAGAAAAACTTTAATCCTTTCTCATACATATAAAAAAAGAGACTGGACCCAGAAGAGGAGAAATCAAGAATACCTATAGAGAGAATAGGAAACCTCCCAAACCTAAACAAAATCGAGAGATTCTACCCAAAAACTACCTGAGAATAAACTATAAGGCATTTACCCAATTATAATAGTCCATATTCCAAAAAGGTCCAATCCAATTGTGACCATAAAGTAGAGATACAAAAAACTCAATGAAGAGGCACCTAGTCCTCCATAGGAGCTAAAGAAGGAACTCTCGAAGCCAACTACAATTCTAGATATGCATCTAATCCTAAAATTACCAATGATCAAATCAAGACCATGTGTAGAGATAGGAGGGTTCATGTGATGAGATGGAATTGGTGAAGAAGGAGGGGCATTCTGATTAGGATCATACTCAAGAAGATCAAGGAGAGCATAATCTATGAGATGAACATTATTAATATAATGTCTTTGCCAAGCAACCCATAAGGAATCAGGTCCATGAACTAAAACTAAAACTAATTTTTTTTATTTTTTTACCATTCTAATATATCATCCTCACCATTCACAAGTACATTCCTTAAGGTTCCCTTTATGAATTTATTTACCATTATCAAGTATTTCATTTTAATACTTACTCCAAAAAATTCTATTTCCATTTCAACTTCAATTTACGTTGAGACATTTATTTCATTCTACTTCAAAACCAATTGCATTATTGAATTAATTGAATTCATGTGCTTTACCAAACTAACACATCATTTACTTTTAGAAAAGAAACAAGCACACAATAATTATCTCATCCACTAAGTATATTTATTCTCTCCTATTTATTTACTCCTTAACCTTATCTATGCTCAACTCAATTTCACCATCAAAACTCAATTAATCTTTTCCATTAAGAGTCCTCACATACTATCTTCATTTCAAGATAATAATAGAAAGAGCACAAAGTACTTAACCATATATTGATAACCAACATAAACCATTAAATGAATCATTTTTACCATAAGTTTAACTTCCACAAATCATCATCTACAACCTTGTATAAGTCTAGTTAAGAATTGAGATTAAAACCTCGTTTCAATAATCACACATTACTCACATTGAACTGTACATTTAAGAATTCACATCTCATTACTACTTTCAATAAGATACATGTTTCCTTTCCCATATTATTTCACCTGGAGATACCCTTCAACCCTTAGCATATTTTTTCACTATTCCACTTATCAAAATGAGTTTCCTTTTAAAGAGGTTTACATCCAGAAGTACTTACATTACAAAGGTTTGCATAGAACCATTACTTTTAATTTCATTTTAAAAATCATAAGAGAGATAGGGTAAGAATTAATTAAACATAATCCATGCTTGAATTACCAAGATTCAATTCCCTTTTTGAGATTCCTAAATACTACAGTTTCCCATATACATAGCTTCTTTCTTACAATTTCTATTTACAACACAATTAGAATTACAGTAGCTACACATGGCCCGAAGGCATACAAAAAGATAATTACATCAAGTTTACTAAGGGCTTACAATACATATTTACATCTTGATTTCAAAAGATAGAAATACATGATACAAGAACAAAAACTTCACCATTGAACAAATTGGAATCCAAGTCACGACTCAAACCAAGAACAATACCTCGAAAGAGATTTTCTACCAAAGCATGTGAAAATGGTAAAGTTCCACCCCCCATGCTACAAGATAGAACCAAGGTATTCTCAAGACCTTAGGGCAATCTAAGTCTCAAATACCAATAAATCCAAGACTCAAAATCTAAATAATAGAGCACATAAAATATCATCATACTATAACACTGAGCTTAAGGTTCTAGGAGACCACCTAAGTGAGTGTCATCACACAACCTATTTATTGGGATCCTTCCTGGAAACCATGTAATCCTAGTTCCTCCTTTATGAATAGGGATCCATCCTGATAGTTAGCCCTGGTCTCAATACTCCAATCAGGTTTGTGTAGCCTTTATTATATTTTCTTTCATTATATTTTGAATCCCCCCTTCCTAGGTTAATTTTTAAGGTTATCAATTTTTACAACCCACCCATAGGATCAACTGGCAACCACTTTAGGGTTCCAACACATATGGTGAGCCACTCACTTAGGGATCCTATTCCCTTACCCCATCACAAGACACAAATACAAGATAACACTTCCAAGTCCCGATTCATAGGTTTAGGAAACTCCCTTGCATACTTAGGCCCTCGGAGAGAGTCCTAACATTAGCCATATACATAACAGGAACCATTGGAAGAATGTCTATCACAAGACATCTCAAAGAAAAACATAAAAATTTCCACATGCATAAAGACAAATTTCCAATGCTCATTTATAGGTCTAACAAACCCTCCCATGCACACAGGCCACCTAGATGAGTCCTAGCCTCATAAACTAAGCTCAAGTATATGCTAAGTGCAAAAACATCATAAGTACACCATATAACCTCCACAAAACAAGTAACAAACATACATAGTTGATACAAACTTCCACATGCATTAAAACAACATTCCAACTATGGAAATGTCATGTGCCTGAAATTTGGCTAAGTCTGATTTTTTCAGAAATACCCAAAATCTGGAATCTGCATCTTAACTCCTATGAAGCTGAAACCTATCTTAAAAATCTTGGAATCTATTTATACAAATAAAACTTAAAGTATAAGAAATTAAATGTATCAAATTTATACTTAAATGTTATATTTTTATATATCTTGCCATAAATTCTACAAATCTAAGCTCCTAAAACCCTCAAAACTCCAAACAAATTTGTTTATGTTCCCATATGAAAAATTATGCATTCCCATATGACATCCAACTAAGTTTTGTACATGTATGACTACAATGTCGTATGACACTACAAAGCATTTTCACGAAATCAAATTTTCAACTTCCTGAAAATGCTAAAACTGATTTTTAACCCAAACTAAAATCTACGCATTCCCATATGACATTTGACCAAGTGTTGTATGAGTATGAATACAATGTCGTACAACACTGCAAGAAAATTTTATGAAAATAATTCAAAATTGCCCAAAAATGCCAAAAATGACTTTTTAAGGCATGGAGAGTGTTGGTAGTTCCCTTTGATCTTCACTTGTAGATTTATATTTTGATGGATAACTTAAATAAACTTTGACTCTATCACCACTCCAAAGTCTACAAGAAAGAGGGCCAATTAACAAGGATCAAAAGAGATCCTCCTACACTTTGAGCCTCCATGCTCAGGCAGGTGTACCATGGATTCATTTCTTGAAAGGAATCACTAAATGATATACAACTATATACTCTTTACTAACCGCTTTAAGATTTTATCATTTGAATGTGTGTGTGTGGTTGATGATAATGAAATGCCTCCAGAGGATGGACCAGTGCCTTAACCTAGGGCAAAGAGTCACCCAATTACATACATCAGCTGAAGACCTTAACTCAAACACAATTGAATCTAGAATAAGTACTTTGCCTATTACCCCTCTCCCTCAAACACAAGGACATCAGATTCTTACTTGGTTGTAAACTCATTGAACCCACCTAAAAGACTTTAATCCTAACTTTGTTAGGAACTCAGAGATGACTTCACAATACTCTTTGTTTACCATATGTTAATACACTTTGTGACACTAACATATATGAGCTTAGAACCAAAACAAGAAGACATACACAGATGAAATATTGGAACTCAATAGTATTTTCATTAACATATTTAGGATCAATATACAATCAAAGCAATACAAAGATAGGAAAAAGACCCAAAATCCAACTCCTCTATCAGTATAAAACCATCAACAACCAAGGACCAAAAAAGAAAATTTTGGAACCTTGACAGAATAAAAAATCCTGCAACTTATACTCCCTAGTCACCTTGGAATCCTCAAAGAGAATGCAACAAGCTACGGATGACTTAGGGTTAGGGTTTCAACCACCCAACCAACTAGAAACAGTCACAAAGTTATTACAGGGGTGGAAACCCAGGCAACCAGGACAAAGAAAATCCTAGAATGATCCTCAATCATGATAAATTCTCTATGAAGGTACTGAGAACCACAAAAATGCTCAAAATGTCAACCCTGCAACACACCTCAAGCATAAAACCATATAGTACAAATCCTACAGATGAAAATGACACACCCTGGACCACACTGCAATGACAAACAGATCATCTCTTACCAGTTCCAGTCACTTCTGCATTCAATTTTAGTCCTTCTGGTCATAGGAAACCCCTTCAAAAATTTGAATTTGAATGACAACGGTCACATTCATGGCACCAGTAGCCAATCAGTGGTCCACATTTGAATCTGAGCCAACTTTAACTCTTGACTATCTGATCCTTTTATTTTGCGGTGTTTTATGACTTAACCTTACAAGGAATCCTAGTTTACACTTAGCTATTACGTGAAAATGCTTTTCCCTATTCACAGAATGAAACCTTAACCCATCTTTGACTCCAGCGAATTAGCGAACAAAGGAAAAAACTTGACCTCAGTCTCATCTAGTGAACCAGTGACTGAAGTACTTTTTGCCTATTCATGAAACACTTTATAACACTTCCAAAAAGTTTAGCGATTATGCGAACACTTGTTTGCTGAACCGCTAAAACATTTAGAGAACTATCATTTCTTCTTGCGAATGAGAGAAACCCCTTTAAAATTTGGTGGCCACTAAAAACTTTATCAAGACTACCAAACCCCACCTGGGCCCACCTACAAACTACCACATGTCATCACATCATTTGCTATCTGCGCCCAGTCACCACTGACATAGGACCCACTAACATGTCTAAGTAAGATGTGAGCTCAATGGATGGCACATGATCTTATGGGGTAGGAATATTCCTTAAGATCATGCACTGACCGTTAATCGAAAATCCTTCTTTGCAGGTCCCACTGATAAGATCCTTATCATCCTCCAGCACATTGAATAAGAACACAACACCTCAACACTGAATCATGATATGGTCCCACTGTCCCAGAAAACCTTTTAACCTTTCTTTCCATTTGGCGAACACACAACCAAAGGGACCTCCGCCCATTCGCAAGAACTTTGAGGGCACCGCTAGAAAATTTAGCGATTCTGTGAACACTATACACCAAATCACTAACAATGAAGAGCCTCCACCAAATCATCATGTGAATCAGCAAACCAAGAAAACATTTATCACAACTGCTAAAAGATTGAGAAATTTAGATGGGCTTACATCAGGAAGATCAACGGCCATCTGAAGTTCGCATAGACCTCTGAGATTCCATCAGATTACACCCCCACCATTGGATGAAGAATCTTCTCCCTGCTCTAACAACCCTCTGATAGAATATGAAATCAATGGTCGGTGCATGATCTTAAGCCTCTAACAAACCTGATAAGAACTTACATCATTCATTGATTCATTGACAGGATCAGGACCCTCTAACAAGTCAAAAACTAGGTCCCACTGATAGCTGCCACTACATCAATACATGGACCAATCTCAGACCGCCATTTGTACCTGTGTCACTTTGGACCCACCTATTGTTGACCTTAATATACTAGGAGATCAGATGGTTGGCACAAGATCTGAAGGGCTTTAAAGATTCTATGTGCCTTTACGCCAGTCATCGATCTTTGAATCTTTAGACTGAGACACCGGGCCCGCCTGACAACATTTTAAGTCACTGTCTTCATTCAATAGCAAGCTGCCACCTCAACACCTATCTGACAATGGGTCTAGATGTATTATCATTTAAAAAGAGGGACCACCACTTCATGATTCAGTGACCAAAGGAAAGACAAGCCGCTTGCTGGGTCGCTTAAAACTTTTGGGTAACTGCTAGACATTAGGATACTATGTAAACACACAGTCATGTGATCACATAAAAGAAGTGTTAACTGCCAGGGACCAAGCGATCATGTGACTGATTGAGAAAAGAAAAGTGCACATGCATATTAGAACCTTAAGTGACCTGATAAAGTAAGATGAAATTATAACAAGGCCAGGGTTAAAACAAAGGGTTTTAAATGTAATGGCTAGTTTTCTGAAAAATTTTCTTAGGGCTTTAGCTAGAGGCATGAAAAATGATTGCAAGGACTAGAAGAAACATGCTAAGGCCATGAAATTTTTTGAGGGTGCTAACAGTGGCTCTGTTTGGGGATGTATGCCTCCTGTAGGCATAACAAGTATCTAGAATCACTGGTTTAAAGCAGACCATCCCACAGGCAAAATTTGCAGACAATAGGGAACAAGCAAGGCAGAACAGGCAACGGGACCAAAAAATGATAGACCAAGACAAAATAGGGTAGGGGCAAGCAACTATTTATAGAATTTACAAAATATACAAACCTAACTACTATTGATGGAAAATAGAATACCTCAATTGAAGTATTTCTTCAAGAATTGTCCATGAACTGGCAATTCCTGAACTTCACCACTTAATTCCCTTACAATGTATGAATCTTGGCCCCATTTCTCATGAATGAAATGTGGCCCTAACTAGATTGGATCAAACTTACCATGCTTTCCTTTATCCTCCAATCTAGCATTCCAAACTAGCACCAAATCACCAGGTTTAAACCTTCTATCAACAGTCCTTTTATCATACAAATTCTTAACCTTCAATTGCAATCTGGCATTCCTTGCAACTGACTCTCTTCTAGTCTCATCTAACCTGATGAGGTCCTCAATTCTCAATTGCATCTCATCATCTATGTCATCATCATATAACTGAACAAACTTGTACATTTCCAATAAATTATTCTAAGGCATTCTTGCATGTATTCCATATACTAGGTCAAATGGTGCACAACCAATTGCCCTCTTCATAGTTACCCTATCAGCCCATACAACTAATGGCAGCTTTGAATTCCATGCCCTCTTATTCCTTTCAAGAATTCTCTTCAAGATCTTAATCAAACTCTTATTGGTAGATTCTACCTGTCCATTTCCTTATGGATGATAAGGTGAGGAATTAGAAATCTGTTATCCCAAACCTTTGCAAAAGTCCTTAAATTCAACAGACCTGAAGCACATGGCATTATAATCACTTACTATTCTCTCAGGGAAACCAAACCTTGTAACAATGTTATTCATCAGAAAATAAATTACCACCTTACTAGTTGCATTTCTTGTAGGTATAGCCTCTACCCATTTAGTAAAGTAATCAGTGGCAACTAAAATCCATGAGTGTCCTCCACTAGACTTGTTTGGTATCTCCCCTATGAAATCAATTCCCCATTGCTGGAAAGGAGCCTGTACCTCTATTAGTTTTAATGGCACATTTCCTAAAAATTTAAGCTTACCAAAGAACCTTTGACAAGCATCACATCTCACCAACTATTTTGCATCCTTGAAGATTGTGGGCCACCAAAAACCTTCTCTCAAGATTTTATGAGCAGTTGTTTTACCCTTATAATGCCCACCACAAACTCCCTCATGCATTTCTTTCAACAACTTGTTAGCCTGATCTTCATCCACACATTTCAAAAGTATGCAATCTAAATTCTTTCTATACAATTTACATTTCACAATTACATACTTGATGGCCTATAATTTCAATGTCCTCCTCTGATTATCATTCATGTTATCTGGACATTTCATGTTTCTTAGATAATAGATAATATCTTGATACCAAATACAATCATCCATATCACATGTATAATCAATTTCAGAATGATTTACCTGATTTGCATCAAGATTGGATTGAGCCATCAGTTTTTCCAATCCTTTTCCTCTAACCAACTTGGTAATCTGGACTTCAACATTGAATTCTTGGATCCTATTGATCCATCTACATCTTCTCCCAGACACCTCTTGCTATGAGAAGATATCCTTCATAGCTGCACTTGGCACAAAAGCAATCACAACTTCTCCCATCAAGTAACACCTAAAAGCCTTGACTACCCTCACAAGTGCATATGCTTGTTTCTCATTTATATCATACTTTAATTAAGCAGCCTGCAAAGATTTACTGAAAAATGCAATAGGCTGCTCAAAACCATCCTTATTCTTTTGTAACAAAACTACAACAATAGTGTGAAAAGATGCAAAGGAAAAGATATGCATTGGGACATTATAATCAGATGCCTTTAGCACTAGTGCATCTTTGATAGCCTGCTTGATATTTTTGAAAGCCTCATCAAGCTCACCCTCCCAATTGATTGCAGATCCTTTCTTCAACATCTTAGAAATAGGTCTAGTAACCTCTACAAAATTTGTCACAAACGTCCTCAAGAAATTGACCTAACCAAAGAAGGAATAAATTCCTTTAACATTTTTTGGTCTCTGAATTTTATCAATGGCTGCTACCCTCTCAGGGTCAATTCTCACTCCTTGCTTCCCAACTAAGTGGCCAAGAAACTTACCTTCCGTGACACCAAAAGCACATTTCCTTGGGTTTAATGAAATTCCATATTCCAAGGCCCTCATAAATATTTTCTCTAAATGAGTACAATGGTTTTCTTCCTTCTTGGAATAGGTAGTTAGATCATCTTGATATACAACAAGGAAATCATTTATAAAATCTGAAAAGGCAACATCCATTGCCCTTTGAAAAGTAGCACCAGCATTTGTGAGACCAAAAGGCATTCTCACATAAACATATGTCCCCCAAGGTGTTGTGAAAGCTATCTTGAATTGTTCTGATTCCTTAACAATGACCTGATTGTAATTGTTATACACTGAATTTGCACCTCTGATCTCAAGCTCTCTTGGTCTTGATAATCTAGTATAACATGGGAATCATCTCAAGGTTGTGGGACCTTTTTCTAATTGAGATGAAATCTCTAGATTCTAGGCTGGTTCCTCTTGGATAATCACCCTAATTTGCTCTTAGACAGGAAAGTAAACTTTGAGGGGAAAGGGATAGAAGGAATGCATGAAAGGGAAATGACAGGAAGAAAATCTATCCTACTAGGTGATGCACCGAAACTAGGGTTTGGATCTCAGTATAGAGGAATGAAACCAATGAGAGGCTTAGGTCTAGGAGATCACAACTTATTGAATAGGCTTGCATAAGTATTTCATAAGAGGGCCTAAAAACTAGACACAACCTATGACCTACAAGTAGACATTCTCTTCAGCAAAAGGGCACAGGAATGAGACAGAATGGTAGGGGCTCAGAGGGAGACACAGGAGGCATACCTGTCAAATGGGCCTTCCAGCTTGGGATCTTAGGTCTAGGAGCCTCTTATTGAGCAATTAGTGATCTCAACCTTGTTGTCTTCATGTCAGCTCAGCATCTAATGTCCTCTTGAAACTACCTTACTTGTTGCTCATCAACAAGAGCCTCTGTCATTTGGTAAGGAGCTATCCCTTGCTCATAGCTTTGAGCCTCTTTCTCTTGGTAGGGAGCTGACTCCTCTTCATAATAACCTTGAGCCTCTTGCTCTCTCTACTCCCTGAGCTCAGACACTTGCTTAACTAAATCAAGCAACAAACTATTTGCCTCCTGCATCTTCTTGAAGTATGAGCTCAGAGTCTGCACCTATTGTTGAATAGGCTGAGAAGGGGAGGGTGGGTGGTAAGCATGATGGGGAAGTTGGCTTTGCATCTGCTATTTTGCCTCTTGTGCCCATGATCCATCTTGCCTGAGAGCCCACTCATAATTTTTCTCAAGGGAAAACTCATTTGGAGAATATTGGATATATTAATACCCTTGAGAAGTATAATAGCTTGGGGTAAAAGGAGGCTTTGGGTGGCTTTGATAAGGCTAAAAACTAGCCAGTTGAGCATTATTCTCATAATCAAATGGTGAGTAACCTGACTGTCCATAGTAACTTGACATGTCTACTCATGCAATTAGCTGGAATCTAAATATGAAAGCTTTGAAACATACTAGCACCTGATCTTTAAAACTAGTAGACTTTCTAGAGTCACTAGATATGTAGCAAAATGACCTCTTCTAGGTCTGTAATATGTTATCAGCATATCATAGATAGCATACCTTGAACATGAATCTAAACTTCAGTCCCACTGGGCATGTCAGAAATGTTATACACTGGCACCAAGGTGGGGAATCCTTGAGCTTGAGTCTATACTGATAGGCCTTGTTTGCTAAATTTCTTTGATCCTTTTGTAGATGAACCAACAGGAACACCTTTGAACTTTACTCTGATCTTCACTATGGTCCCATTGGGCATGCCAAAAATTTTATACACTAAATTTGCACCTCTGATCTCAAGCTCTCTTGGTCTTGATAATCTAGTATAACATGGGAATCATCTCAAGATTGTGGGACCTTTTGCTAACTGAGATAAAACCTCCAGATTCTAGGCTGGTTCCTCTTGGATAATCACCCTAATTTTCTCTTAGATAGGAAAGTAAACTTTGAGAGGAAAGGGATAGAAGGAATGCATGAAAGGGAAATGACAAGAAGCAAATCTATCCTACTAGGTGATGCACTAAAACTAGGGTTTGGATCTCAGTATAGAGGAATGAAACTAGTGAGAGGCTTAGCTCTGGGAGATCACAACTTACTGAATAGGCTTGCATAAGTATTTCATAAGAGGGCATAAAAATTAGACACAACCTATGACCTGCAAGTAGACATTCTCTTCAGCAAAAGGGCACAGAAATGAGACAGAATGGCAGGGGATGAAGAATACCCACAAACTCACTCAGATCAGATCAAACATAGTAGTGCACATATAAGCTGAAAGTAAGAGGGATCAGGAACCCTAAGTATCACTGAAAGCATTCATAAACTTCAATCCAATAAGAGATAAGCCAAACAAGGAAGCACAGGGACATAAAAAAATGTCACAGAATGCTTTGCAATACTTGTATTATCAATGAGAATTTACAGGATGTGGAAAACCAAAGAGCAGGAAGAAATGCTATAGATATTTTTCCAAGAAAACTCTTTCTCTTTTACAAAAATGTGAATTCTGAGCTCTACAAGCTCCAAAAAAACATTATATACATCACTCAACTACATGCAGGTAGGAGTCAAAATTAACTAGGGTTACAGATTAAACAATACAATATCCAACCTTAGGGGTCAAATCTGATCATAAATACAATTCTGCAAATATCTAACTGATTAGATATTTCTCCTTGCATGCCCATGCCTGTACTAATCCTTCTTGTAGATCAACAACCTTGATCCATCTACTTCTCTGCAAGTCAGGCTGTCATGAATGCTCAAATCTGATCTCAGATCCTTGAAAGGAACCCAAAATGGTATTCTAGATCTCTGCAAATTCTCCCAACCGTAACCCCCTTCAAAATCATCAATCCTTAGCTACCCACAATTGAAAGCATTCTCTATAGAAAAAATCCCACCAACAAAGTTGCACCACCTTGAAATAACACTAGTCACATGATCACATGAGCTCAAAAGATTTTATGCGATCATGCGACAAGCTCTTTAGAAACTGCCACCGCTTTGAAATAACACTGGTCACATGATTGCATGAGCTAAAAAAGCCTCATGTGATCATGCAACAAGCCTCTTTGAATCCACCATCACCACACAAGACACATGGCTCTGCCAAATATCCACCACCTCAGTCAATCCCATGACAGCACCACAAGAAATTCCAGAAGAATCTGACAGTAGTCACATGATCACATGAGCTCAAAAGATCTCATGCAAACATGTGACCACTGTAGATCTTGCATCTACAGGGCCCATGCTATACCGCTAGCCCACAAGATCGACATGTCATCACCCCCTTAGCCCACTACTAAAGTCATTGTTTACCATTGACAGCTCATCGCATGATCATATGAGGTTAGAAAGTCACATGCGATCATGTGACAAGAGCAAGATGATCACTGCAAACCTAACTCTGGATTTTACCTTGAGTTAACTTTCTTCTTAGTTGGCAAGTTGCTTAATTTTTTCCTTAACCCTGGGTTCATTTAGTGACCATGCGAAAACCTTATCCCCGCAACTATGCAAAGCTTTTTTCAACCCCGGGCCCAGAACCACCATGTGTCACTCCCTTATTTGTCCTTGCCGCTACTTCAACAAACACCTTGGCACCTTCCTGACATGGACCCACTCAAAAATTTTAGATTCCCATCTAACGGTAGGTGTAAGATCACATGGCCTCAGAAGATTCCATGCAAACACATGACCATCGTTAGATCTATGCTGACTACCACCTTGCTTTAGAAAATCTAGACCCACCACTCACTAAGATGTCCATCGAATGATCGTCGGATGATCACATGGGATCAAAAGATCCCATGAGATCATACAACCACCGTAGATCTTCATCGCACTTGTTTCAATGCAAAAACTTTAGGCCCCACTGACCACTTGTCACATGATCACATGCAGCTAGGAAGGCCTATGTGATCATGCGACCAACTGCATGATGTTAACTGCCTGAACTATGAGCCATTTTTTATTTAGAACTTTATCACGACCATTGGGATCTCATCGGACGGTTGTCACATGATCTCATGGGCTTGGAAGATTCCATGAGATCAAGCGACCACCGTAGATCTTTGCTGGGAAGTCTTGCCAGGACCACATTGATCGAAGTTGCGTGCTTATGAAATGAATGCCGCCAGAGGAAGAAGTCTAAAACATAGAAGGGGTTGAAAACATAAAGGGTTTTCGAGAGAAGGTCGAAAAAACACTAAGCTTTCAGAGCGGAGGTCGAAAACACACTGAGCTTTTAGACCAAAAGGCTGAAACATCCTGAGCCTTTAGAGAGAAGGTCGAAAACACACAGGGTTTTTGGGCCAAAAGGTAGAAAACACACTGGACTTTTGACACTTGAGCATTTCTTTGGAAAATAGGACCATGGCCAAAAATGAATGATAGGGAATTTTTGGGTAACAATAATTAGAGAAACCATCCATCATAAACATCAATTTTGATCCAGTTACCCTCTGCAACATAGCTTCCATATTGGGCAGACAATAATTATCTTTTAATGAGCTGATGTTCAAATTCCTGAAGTCCACACAAAGCCTAATGTCACCATTCTTTTTCCTCATAGGTACAAGGTTTGAAACCCAAGAAGAGTGCCTAATAGGCTTGATAATTTCAGCATCTCTCAACTTCATTAACTCTTCTTGCATCTTGGGTGCCAAAGTGGGATTGATAGGCCTTTGTTTTTTTCTGAAAAGGTTTAGCATATTCTTTCAATGGAATAATATGTTGAAACAATTCTTCTCTATAAACATTTAGGTCATCATATGACCATGCAAAAACATGCCTAAATTTTCACAATAATTCAATCAAAGATTTCTTTACCTTTTGAGATATCTCTCTACCAATGTATACTTTCTTAGGTGCTTCATGTGTTCCAAGATTTATCTCCTCTAGATCAACATGATCTTCTCTTTTGATATTCTTTTGAACTCTATCCTAGTTGTCAAAGACAGTCTCCAAAACAACAAGCCCCTTGGGCACCTTATTAGTTCTAAGCTGAATGACCTCATTGCCAAAGACAACCTCTTTTCCTTCTACTGACTCAACCAAAGCTAAAACATCAAATTCCTGACAATGATACTGATCCTCACAATTCATAAACTTCAAGATATCATTATCATCATCAAAAACTTGCCAATTCTCAATATTATTTGGTATACTAGGCCTAGTCTGAATTTCAACTTTAGAGATACCAGAAAATGTAATATCATTGGGATTGATTGCAATATTGGCTAACAAGTCAGCCATCTTATTGTTACTCCTATCCTTCCATTCAATATTGAAGGCATCAAAATGCTCAATCAAATCCCAAACTACATTCCTATATTGTTTTAGCCTTTTGGTCTTGGAAGCATATATTGACCTGACTTGGGACACCACCAACTCAGAATCACCAACAACACTTATGCATCTAAAACCATGCTTTTGTGCCAACCTCAATCCTAACAACAAAGCCTCATATTCTACTATATTATTGGTACAAAAGAAGTTCAATGTGAAAGAAAATTTGTAGGT
The DNA here is from genome assembly GCA_027943335.1 of Chamaecyparis obtusa. NCBI lineage: Eukaryota > Viridiplantae > Streptophyta > Pinopsida > Cupressales > Cupressaceae > Chamaecyparis > Chamaecyparis obtusa. Next base: position 72,998 of record BSBK01014275.1, on the reverse strand, counting down.
GTTTCCATCAGGAGAAATAAGTAAAATACCTACTCCTGCTCCATCTTTGCAATTTGCACCATCAAAGTACATTACCCACAAATCACCCTTCATAGAATTAACACCCATCTCAATAGAGATAGGTGACAAAATAGGTTCATTTTCAAGTACATGGATCTCTTCCCTAAAAGCATTAATATCAGTATCCACAAAACATGTAGTTTCATTATCAATATTTCTCTCAATCATGTGGCATACTCTCGGCTCTCGTTCAATCTTGACAAACTAATCATCAATCTTGAAAGTGGCATACGACAGATCACACTGTAAACTTCCACGCATGGCAGTTCTCCACCTTCTAGATAGTAGCATCCCATAATGAGGAGGGATGTCCACCACCAAAACACTCATTGTTAACTCTTTCTTTGGATATGCTGCCAGCCTATATGGCATTGCATTGATAGTCCCAATAACTGGTACCTCCCTCTGATCCATTGCACAACATCTACCTTGAACTATATCAACTTTAAGACCCAACTTCTCCATGATTTTGAAAGGCATGACAGTATTAGAGGCACCACTATCAATCATACAATTCCTTAGTTTCATTCCATTCACAAGAACACTTAAAAATAATAGATCAATAATTTCAAGGTTGGCATTGACAAAACTGTCCAAATATATTGGAGGAATTTGAGACACAATTCCCTGAGCAGTAACACCTTTCAAAGCTTTATCCTGAGATCCATTGCATGCAACATCATTGTTATGAAAATTATCTACCCATGCAATAGCTCTGTCTTTGTGCTCATGGATCCTTAGTAATTTTGACAATGGAACCTTAACTGTAATTTGGGACAATACAGATAACATATCAACAGGAGCAGAAGAAGGAATCTCAATCTACAATTCCTTAATATCCTTTTGCTTATTTGATACATTAGGTGTATTGGCCACCCTCATTTTTTCAACCTTAGCCATTGTGTTAACTGGCTTCTCAATCTCACTAGAAAATTTTTCAACTCCAACTCCCTTAGGCTCATAAATTTTTACCTTTTACATTCTTGAATTTCATCATGTGATCACCTTTTGATTTGTTCTCATTAGACTCTCGGGAGTTGGTACTCTTTATAAACATTCATGCAGCTTTCTTATTTATATTCCTTGCCACCATGCCTCTAGTTTGCACTTGGGCAATCATTTATGCAGTAATCCTATCCATCTCTTCTTTAGAAGGTCTTCTCAAATTTACTGGCTTAGAAGAAGAGTTCATCTTACATGTCTTCTTATCAATATCTTCACCATTAGAAAATACTTTTTGATGAAAAAGGGCCTGATTGTGTCTCTTCACATTTACATCTTCCTCTTCATCAAAATCAGAATCATCTTCATATCCTAGATATGAAGTAGCCATGTTGCATCCAACATCATCTTGATCTTCTTCTTGATCTATCTCCTCATTGCCACAATCTTGATTTGCAGCCATAGAATGTGCAACCACACAATGCTCTGCAGAATGAGGGGACTGGCATGCAACACACCAAGGTATGTCCTCCATGACATTTATTGAATTTTTTTGTAGAGGGTCAGGGACACTTCTATCATTGCTTCCTCTTGCAGCAGGGACATTAGGCTTGCCATCCTTCCATTGGGTGTTGTAGGGGTAGTTCTGCAATCTATTCTGCTTATTGAAATTGTTGTTGAACTGAGGCCTTTCATTGGTAGGAGCACTGATATTCCTATTTTTAGGTGCCTTCAAATCTTTCAATTCATTGAGCACCTTATCCAATTTGTCTTCTTCCTACCTCCTAGTTCCAACATTCTTATCATTTTCTTTTTTGTATTTCTTGTCTCCAAACAACTTTGGATCATCTCTCTTCCCACCCAACTTCCCTAATATTTTCATATTGTTTTCAATGTTGACAGCAATCCTAAAAGCATCCCTAAGAGTTCTTGGTTCTTTTTCCCTCAACAAATATCCCATCTTTCCATCAAATGCATTGAAATATGTAGTTAGACAAATATTGTCATCTAACTGCATAACTTGGAACAACTTATGCATACCCTTCTAAAATCTCATGTTGAATTCAACTGTAGACTCATTCTAAATTTTCCTTATGGTATTGAATGCATTCAACATGAAACTAGCATTAGGCCTATCACCATACTACTCTTTAAAACATCTCTCAAAAGAATCTCAAGTGTCAATACATTTACCAGGAAGTTTCTTAAACCAATCTCTAGCATCCTGCATTAGAGATTGAACAAATAATTTCATGACTACATCCTCATGCTCTACCTCATAATCATTAAGCATATCAACAAATAACCTAAGGTGCTCCTCACAACTAATAGCATTATTACCAGAAAACTTAGGTACCCTATCTCTAATATCATTTGGAAAAGCATTCAGATAGCCAGGAATTCCATCAAAGCTAATTTGCCTATAGCCTTCTAGTTGCATAGGTCTTCTTTGAAAACTTGAACTAGTGTTAACCCTAGGATCAACATTAGCATTAACATTTCCATCTACTTGTGCATTTGACTGCTACCTAGGATCAGCACCAATCGTAGTAGATGAAGAAGGAAATGAACTAGTAGCATTACTAAGTGGAATAGCAGTAATCATAGATGGCATACATAGTTCAGTAGCAGATGGGCCAAGAGCATTAGCTAATGAAGCCTTCAAGAACTGGATCTTTCTTCTCTTTTCTACAATGGAAGCTTCAATTTCAGCCTTCTCAAGTTCTCTTGCAAGGTCCTCATCTTCTTTTCTTCTTTTTATTTCTGTGTCCTTATTTGAATTGGGTAGTGGGACCCCCAGTATTGTCAATGATTTACTTGTTTGATGTCCCACCATCTTTTGCTTTCCTTTCACACCAGCGGCCACAGCAAGCCTAGTGATCTCATGCCCATCTTTATCTTTAGGGAGGGAAGCATAACTTTGAACCTATCTCACCACAGGGCCCTCCTTATCAAATTCATGATCTTGCAGTAAGTGCTCTTTCTCACTCCTCAAGGCATCAAGATCACCAAAGACATCATGCTGCAAAGTTTTAGGAGTAGAAGCAAGCATCTTGTTTCTCTCCTTCCTTTCATTAATCTTTCTAAGAAGAGACTATCTTTCTATTAGAGCATTCACCTTCTTAGCCTCTCTCCTCTTGTAACCTCTTATGTATGGCATCCTACTTTGCCAAATGCAACCTTAGTCCATTTAAATCATCTAGGTCTACCATAATGTCATCAAAACCTAATGACACATCCATATCAGAAAGATTTTGATATGGGAAATGGACTTGTCTTGGTCTCATGGGTGCTCTTCTGAAATTATCTTCATCAAGATCTAGATCAATCTCCAAACCCATCTCTCTAGCTTGTTCATCCTAACCTGTAGGCAATGAAACCTAGTCTTGAAATATAGCTTTTGGGGTATCATAAAATCTATCTTTAGGGTGACCACCATCTGATCTAGAAACTCTATCTCATGAACCATCCTCACTTGAGGAAACATGTGGTGCTCTAGCTCTAGTATTTTTTTATTCTCTGATAGGAGCACTAGTAGACTCACCATTCCTTCTAATCCAACTCTTCTTCTCCTTTCTAGGCAATTGCTCCAAAGTGACCTCTGGATTCTTTCTGACAAAGGACCTAGTATTCCTCATCTTGTCCATGATTTACAATATATAGCACTGGTTCTAACATTTTGAGTCACCACCCACCTAGATAGAAAATATTTTACTTGAAATACAACAAGAAAACAAGAGTGCACTTTGAAAATATTTTATATCAATCTGGCCAACAAAATATTTCAAATATAACAAGATAACTACAACCAAAGATCCTAACAGATATACTTCTTCATTGTTCTCCCCAGCAGAGTCACCATTTTGTTGGTAGTTCCCTTTGATCTTCACTTCTAGATTTATACTTTGATGGATAACTTAAATAACACTTTGACTCTATCACCACTCCAAAGTCTACAAGAAAGAGGGCCAATTAACAAGGATCAAAAGATATCCTCCTACACTTTGAGCATCAATGCTCAAGCAGGCGTACCCTTGATTCACTTCTTGAAAGGAATCACTAAATGATATACAACTATATACTCTTTACTAACCGCTTCAAGATTTTATCATTTGAATGTGTGTGTGTGGTTGATGACAATGAAATGCCTCCAGAGGATGGACTAGCGCCTTAACCTAGGGCAAAGAGTCACCCAATTACATACATCAGCTGAAGACCTTAACTCAAACACAATCGAATCTAGGATAAGTGCTCTGCCTATTACCCCTCTCCCTCAAACACAAGGACATCATATTATTACTTGGTTGTAAACTCACTGAACCCATCTAAAAGACTTTAATCCTAAATTTGTTAGGAACTCAAAGATGACTTCACAATACTCTTTGTTTACCATATGTTAATACACTTTGTGACACTAACATATATGAGCTTAGAACTGAAACAAGAAGACATACATAGATGCAAGATTGGAACTCAATAATATTTTTATTAACATATTCAGGATCAATATACAATCAAAGCAATACAAAGATAGGAAAAAGCCCCAAAATCCAACTCCTCTATCAGTGTAAAACCATCAACAACTAGGGACCAAAAAAGAAAATTTTGGAACCTTGACAGAATCAAAAATCCTGCAACTTATACTCCCTAGTCACCTTGGAATCCTCAAAGAGAATGCAAAAATCTATGAATGACTTAGGGTTAGGGTTTCAACCACCCAACCAACTAGAAATGGTCACAAAGTTATTACAGGGGTGGAAACCCAGGCAACGAGGAGAAAGAAAATCCTGGAATGATCCTCAATCATGATAAATTCTCTGTGAAGGTACTAAGAACCAAAAAAATGCTCAAAATGTCAACCCTATAACACGCCTCGAGCACAAAACCATAGAGTAAAAAACCTGTAGATGAATATGACACACCCTGGACCACACTGCAATGGCAAATAGATCATCTCTTACTAGTTCTAGTCACTTCTACATTCAATTTCAGTGCTTCTGGTCACAGGAAACCCCTTCAAAAATTTGAATTTGAATGACAATGGTCACATTCATGGTGCCAGGAACAAATTGGCAGTCCACATTTGAATCTGAGCCAACTTTAAGTCCTGACCATTTGATCCTTTTATTTCATGGTCTTTTATGATTTAACCTTACAAGGAATCCTGGTTTACATTTACTGACTACAGGACAATGCTTTTCCCTATTCACAGAATGAAACCTTAACCCATCTTTAACTCCAATGAATCAGCGAACAAAAGAAAAAACTTGACCTCAATCTCATCTAGTGAACCAGTGACTGAAGGAATTTTTGCCTATTCATGAAACACTTTATAACACCACTAGAAAGTTTAGTGATTATGCAAATGCTTGTTCGCTGAACCACTAAAACATTTAGAGAACTGTCATTTCTTCTTGCAAATGAATGAAACCCCTTTAAAATTTATCAGCTGCTAAAAACTTTATCAAGACTACCAAACCCCACCTGGGTCCACCTGAAAACTACCACATGTCATCACACATTTGCTATCTCCACCCAGTCACCACTGACATAGGACCCATTGAAACATCCAAGTAAGATGCGAGATCAATGGATGGTGCATGATCTTATGCGGTAGGAATATTCGTTAAGATCATGCACCGATCGTTGATCAAAAATCCTTCTCTACAGGTCCCACTAATAAGATACTTATCATCCTCTTGCACATCAAATAAGATAATGACACCTTAGCACTAAATCATTAGATAGTCCCACTATCCTAGCAAACCTTTTAACCTTCTTTCCATTTAGTGAACACGCGACCAAAGGGACCTCCACCCATTTGCGAGAACTTTGAGGGCACTGCTAGAAAAGTTAGCGATTCCACGAACACTATATGCCAAATCGCTAAGACTGAAGAGCCTCCACCAAATCATCTCATGAATCAGTGAACCAAGAAAACATTTATCAGAACTACTAAAAGAATGAGAAATTTAGCTAGGCCCACATCAAGAAGATTGATGGTTGTCTGAAGTTTGCATAGACCTCTAAGATTCCATTAGATTACATGCCCACTGTCAGATGAAGAATCTTCTCCCTACTCTAACAACCCTCTTACAAAATATGAAATCAATGGCTAGTGCATGATCTTAAGCCTTTGAAAAACTCAATAAGAACTTATGTCGTTCGTCGATTCACTGACAGGATCAGGACCCTTTGACAAGCCGAAAACCAGGTCCCATTCATAGCTGCTACTACATCAATACATGGACCAATCTTAGATCACCATTTGTACCTACGTGTCACTTTGGACGCACCTATTATTGACCTTAATATACTACAAGATTGGACAGCTGGCACAAGATCTGAAGGGCTTTAAAGATACTATGTGCCTTTACACCAGTCGTCGATCTTTGAATCTTCAAACTGAGACACTGGGCTTGCCTGACAACATTCCAAATCACTATCTTCATTCAATAGCAAGCTGCCACCTCAGCACCTATTTGATAATGGGTCCAGATGTATTATCATTTAAAAAGAGGGACCACCACTTCATGATTTAGTGACCAAAGGAAAGACAAGCCACTCGTCGAGTCACTTAAAACTTTTTGGTAACCTCTAGACATTAGGGTACTACGCAAACACACAGTCGCGTGATCGTATAAAAGAAGTGTTAACCACCAGGGCCCAAGAGATCACGCAACTGACTGAGAAAAGAAAAGCACACATGCATATTAGAACCTTAAGTGACCCGATAAAGTAACATGAAATTATAACAAGGCCAAGGCTAAAACAAAGGGTTTTAAATGTAATGGCTAGTTTTTTGAAAATTTTGCTTAGGGCTTTAGCCAGAGGCATGAAAAATGATTGCAGGGACCAAAAGAAACATGCTAAGGCCGTGAAATTTTTTCAGGGAGCTAACAAAGAGTGCCAGGGAAAGGTTCCCTAAGGTCAACCTGATGTAGGGACCTTAGTACCACATCCAAAACACATCCTCAATAGTACCTACGCCTCATACTAAATTAAATCAAATTAAAAATTATAGAGGAGCCTGTAGAAGCCAAAAATGGGGATATATGACAACATCTCTTTCCTAAACCTCCCTAACTCTTCCTATTTCTTCCTAAACTTCCTCATTCCATACAATAACATTCAGATACACCATCACAATAGATCAAAATAATTCTTAAAACTCTAGGAAATATTTTACAACAACAACTATACAACACTCATAAATTTAATTCCCGGATGCATAGTTTGATCACATAGAAAACATAGCATTTAAATTTCCATCTAACTCATAGTTTATAAATCATATTCAATTCCAATAACATATCATACCCATTTATAATACACACAAGAAGAATAAAGATTTCATTCCAAATTCATACTTGACCTGGGGTCCTACGGACAATCCTCTTCAAGCAGTGGGCGCACACTCTACAAACCTGCAAGATATGGTAGCCTCCTTGATGGATTTACACTAGTAAGAAATCCTCCTTACTCATAGACAATCCCCACACTAGCACTCACAAAACTAGAGAACTCTCAACCTCACAAAAACCTCAAAAATGATCTTTCCAGAATGATATATGCAGACAACTTCCAAAATTTCTCTGAACACCTCTCCTCCCAAAAACTCCCAAAAACACAAATATTTAATCTCCAACTATATGGTTGGAGGATTTTCTTTATGGCAAGAAACTTCTCCAACTTCCATAGTTGGTTGAAAAATTAAACCAACATCTCCTGTAAACAATAATAAAGCTTTTAATAAATTTAATCAAAACTTGCCTCCAAAGAAACCAATAAAAAGAAGGATAAATATTAAGTTGTCAAGGAAAACACATAGCACAATTGGAAAACAACTAGCCTAACTTCTAGGCAGTCTCGAGGACTTCAATCCCTCCTAGATAGCTAGTTTTACTACGAAGAACATTTCTTTTATTAATTATTTATAATTTTCACTTTTTATTTAATACAATTCATTCAATACATTTTATTTAACTCACCATATTTAATAACATACCATTTACACAATCAATAAAAATGTACAAATATTATTATTTATATAAGCATGGGTATATGTGTGTGTACCCACATATACACATACATATATAACATACAATCAATATAACTCATATATAATAAATATATATACATATACTTACAAGGATAAATCTAACTCACATCATTAATCTCATAACCACATCAAATCACAAGGCCACATCGCATATTGCATTTAGATCCCCCAGCTAGGCCTAAATAGAAATTTAAGTCCACGGGTAACTTTGAGAGTAATCTTGGTAATATCTCCACACAACAATAGTTCCAAGATTTTGAAGGCTTGCTCAGACTTGTGTAGCCAGGTAGAGTTGATGCCTGGTACCTACATCTTGCAACACCAACCGACATGCAAATATATATATATATATATATATATATATATATATATATATATATATATATATATATATATATATATATATATATATATATATATATATATATATATATATATACACCATTCAAAATTACATTCCTTAAGGTTCCCTTTATGAATTTATTTACCATTATCAAGTATTTCATTTTAATACTTAATCCAACAAATTATATTTCCATTTCAACTTCAATTTACATTGAGACATTGTTTTCATTCTACTTCAAAACCAATTGCCTTAAGGAATTAATTGAATTCATTTTTCTTTACCAAACTAGCACATCATTAACTTTTAGAAATGCAACAAGCACACATTACTTATCTCATCTACTAAGTACATTTATTCTTTCCTATTTATTTACTCCTTATACTTATCTATGCTCAACTCAATTGCACCGTCAAAACTCAATTAAGCTTTTCCATTAATAGTCCTCACTTTCTATCTTCATTTCAAGATAATAATAGAAAGAGTGCAAAGTACTTAACCATATATTGATAACCAACATAAACCATTAAATGAATCATTTTTTCTAGAAGTTTAACTTCCACAAATCATCATCTATAACCTTGTATAAGTATAGTTAAGAATTTAGATTAAAACCTTGTTTGAATAATCACACATTACTCACATTGAACTGTACATTTAAGAAGTCACATCTCGTTACTAATTTCAATAACATACATGTTTCCTTTCCCTTATTATTTCACCTTAAGATACCCTTCAACCGTTAGCATATTTTTTCACTATTCCACATATCAAAATGAGTTTCCTTTTAAAGAGGTTTACATGTATAAGTACTTACATTACAAAGGTTTGCATAGAACCATTACTTTCAATTTCATTTTAAAACTCATAAGAGAGATAGCGTAATAATTACTTAAACATAATCCATGCTTGAATTACCAACATTGAATTCCCTTTTTGAGATTCCTAAATATGACTCTTACCCATATACATAGCTTCTTTCTTACAATTTCTATTTACAACACAATTAGAATTATAGTAGCTACACATGGCCTGAAGGCTTACATAAAGATAATTACATCAAGTTTCCTGATGGTTTACAATACATATTTACATCTTGATTTCAAAAGATAGAGATACATGATACAAGAACAAAAACTTCACCATTGAACAAATCAGAATCCAAGTCATGACTCGAACCAAGAACAATACCTCGAAAGAGATTTCCCACCCAACCATGTGAAACTAGTGAAGTTCCACCCCCTGTGCTAGGAGATAGGACCAAGGTAGTCTCAAGACCTTAAGGAAATCTAAGTCTCAAATACCAATAAATCCAAGACTCAAAACAACAAGAATAAAGCTCATAAAATATCATCATACTATAACACCAAGGTTAAGGTTTGAGGAGACCACCTAAGTGAGTTTCATCACACAACCTATATATTGGGATCCTTCTTAGCAACCATGTAACCCTGGTCCCACCTTTATGAATAGGGATCCATCCTAGCATTTAACCCTTGTCCCGGTACTCCAATTAGGTTTGTGTGGCCTTTATTATATTTTTTTTAATTATCTTTTGAATCCCCCCTTCCTAGGTTAAATTTTAAGGTTATCAATTTTTACAACCCACCCATACGATCATCTAACAACCACTTTAGGGTTCCAACACCTATGGTGAGCCACTCACTTAGAGTTCCTTTTCTCTTACCCCATCACAAGACACAAATACAAGATAAAACTTTGATGCAGGAGCATCCTGGGTGTAAGAGCAATCTTGCATCACCCAAAAATATTTCTATTTTTGTATTCAATAAGGGCTATCTTGTGTAGAGCTTCTATTTATGGAAACTTGCTACTTTTAGTAAGTTGTCCATATGATCTCAGAATGTTTTGATTTTATTTGTGGAGGTTAATCTCAGTCATATCAATATGTCAGTAAAGCTTCATTGATAGATCAAGTCTAGCTTTGTAGATATTGAAGATTTTTGGTATTGGTAGCAGGGTACAGAAACTTTGAACTTAGTTTTGAAGTCTATAGAGGTCTTGAATGAGGTCAAGAATTTGGATGATAGGTGCTTGCACGAGTTAGACCTATAGAACACTTTGTGGCATTTCAAGAATGGGGTCATAATAGTCAATCGGGGCAACTGGTGATGAGTTATGGTATTCGAAAGTTGGGTCACCTGAAATGGCAGAAAATGATTTTCCTTAGAAATTTCTATTCAGGTTTCAAAAGTTATTTTGAGCCAAATTTGATGTAATAAATTGTAAAATAAAATAATTCTAAGTTTGGTCGGCCCTATGGGCTAAATTTCTAAAACCTTCTCGGGCGGTGAAAATTGCCTATATAAGGAAGGCCCGTAGTGTTGTCTAGGACAGTTTGGGGTAGATCTATGTAATGATTCGAGGCTTTTTCCTATAGAATATTGTAAGGGGAATGCCCATGTGGCTTTGCATATTGTAATTCTAAAATTTTTAATTCCACACTTGTGGAGATAATAAGAAGCCCATTTTATGTTCTTGCAAATTGTTGTTGTTGTTTCTATGTTCCTATTATGTGTTGTGTGGTATTAAGGGGAGCAGCCTTCATCAAGTGGTATTAAAGTAGGAGTTCCTAAGTGTGTAAAAAGATCATCAACTATGAGGTAGTTTGCACTAGGATCATCAGTTAGGGTTTCTGTGTAAATAGATCACCGATTGTGAGGCAGTTTGCACCATGACTATGGTTAGGGTTTTAGCGTGCATTGTGAAAATGCCTCCATGAAGGGAGCATGGTAGAAGATCTGGTGTTGTAATTCCTAAGGTTAGGGCACTATAGAGACAAGTGTGAGCATTTCAAGAGGAGATTCACAGATCAATGAATCTTAATGTCAGAGACCAAAGTGAGGATGAAGCCAAAGAAGAAGGAAATTCTGATCAGGAAGGAGAAGTTGAAGTTTTCAATCAAGAAGAAGAAAGACTTTTCTGGACCATTTCCAAGATTGGGAAAAGACCTAAGATTGAGTTTCCTACATTTTTAGGAAATCTTAACCTAGAAGAATTGATTGACTAGATCAATGAATGTGAGGAATATTTTGAGTATGAAGATGTTGAGGATCCTGATAGGGTCAAATTTGTGAAGGCCAGACTGAAAGGTAATGTGAAGATCTAGTGGCAAGAGATTCAATTAGAGAGAAATAGAAGAGGAAATGATAAAATAACAAGATTGGATCAGATGGTGGATAAATTGAAGTGACAATTCATTCTTTTTTATTATGATCTTGACCTACTGAAGAAGATGCAAAGTTTGAAGTAAGCAAGAAGATTTTTTTAGGAGTATATAGAGGAGTTCTATTGACTCCTCATCAGAACAAGCCATGTGGAAGCTGATAAGGAGAAACTTTCCCATTACCTTAATGGGTTGAGGTCAAGCATTTAGGAGGAGTTGAATCTAGTTCGAATGAACAGTATTGAAGAGGCATACTAGTTTTCTCTAAAAGTAGAGGAAAAATTGAACAAGAAGTTTGAGAGCAGACAAAATGGAATAGGTCACGATGGAAGATCTGGTGGATGGTCATATGGAGATCGAAATAAAGATCTGAAAAAGTAGGATGAGGCCAGTAATAGTAAGAATCAAAGAGGAGATAATTTCAATCATTTCCATGATCAGAATAATAGAGATCAGAGAGGAAGAGGAGGTTTCCCTGGAACATATTTTCACTATGGAGAAGAAGGTCATAGGGCATTTTAATGTCCTCAATGCCAAGGAAGGACAGATAGGAGAAACAAAGGCCAGGCCAGAGTTGCATATGTAGATGAAGATGCTAGACCATCACATTTTGAAGATGCTAAAAGAGGAGAAACATTGATTAACAAAAGAGTCCTGTTGAGTGGTGAGAATGAACCTGAGCAAAAAAGGGGCCTATTTCACACTAGATACAAGTGTGAGGGTAAGTGTTGTGATGTGATTATTGATAGTGGCAGTACTGATAATTTGGTGTCAGAAGAGATGGTGACAAAGTTGAAGCTCAAGAGATAGAAACATCCACATCCATATCGGGTTGCCTGGGTGCAGGCTGACCACAAGGTCATGGTCAGTGAACACTACCTAGTGAAGTTCAAGATCGATAGGTACCAAGATGAGGTACTATGTGATATCATATATATGGATGCATGTCATATGTTGTTGGGTAGGCCATGACAGTTTGACAGCTGTGTTGTACATGATGGTCATGCAAATACCTATTCTTGACAAAGGATGGAGTGTGACATAAGCTAAAGCCATTGAAGTAGGTTGAAGAAAAGGTATGTGGTAATGCCAGAATAACTTTTGTCAATAGAGGAAACTTCTTAGATGGTATGCAGCATGAGCATAAGTGTTTTACCTTAATTCCAAAGGTTGGGAAAGAGGAAGTAAAAGATGTACCTATAGAAGTTGCAAAATTATTGAATGAGTTTCAGGATATTGTATCTGATAATGTGACTGATGGATTACCACCAGTAAGAAAGATTAGTCATCAAATGGATTTGATTCCAGGAGCCAATTTGCCAAATAAGGCAGCACACAGAATGACACTAGTAGAAAGTGAAGAGTTGAAGATAGATTTGAAGTTTGGTTCATCACATCATCCATAGATTGTATATGGAAGTAGTCCCAGAAATGCATCTGAATTGAGAAAAATAGATAAAGGAGAAATAAGTAGTGCTAAAGTAGAGGGTTTTGCAGAACACTTGAAGAGCATCCATGAGGAGGTTAGGAAGCACATTACCAAAATGAATGCACAGTATAAGGCTAAGGCAGATCAGAAAAGGAGGCAAAAGGAATTTTAGGTTCAAGATGAGATCATAGTAGTAGAGTGGAGTATTCCAACAACTAGTTCAGATACCAAAGAGATTGAGGATATACTGGATAGTCATGTTGGCAAAAGCATAAGGAATAGGACATATGAAGAATATCTAGTCAAGTGAAAAGGATGACCTGTTGAAGATTCATCATGGCTAACAAAGTAGGAGGTTAACCATCTTAGTTTACCTCTTCACACCTGAGTCGTGATAGGGTCACTTCTCAAATTACATGAGGTGTCTGATGCAGGAGCATCCTGGGTGTAAGAGCAATCTTGAATCACCCAAAAATATTTATGTTTTTGTATTCAATAAGGGCTATCTTGTGTAGAGTTGCTATTTATGGAAACTTGCTACTTTTAGTAAGTTGGTCATACAATCTCAAAATGTTTTGATTTCACATGTGGAGGTTCATCTCAGTCATATCAGTCTGCCAATAAAGCTTCATTGACAGATCAAGTCTAGCTTTGTAGATATTGAAGATTTTCGGTATTGGCAGCAGGGTACAGAAACTTTGAACTCAGTTTTGAAGGCTATAGATGTCCCAAATGAGGTCAAGAATTTGGATAATAGGCACTTGCATGAGTCAGGCCTGTAGAACACTTTGTGGCATTTCCAGAATGGGGTCATAATAGTCAATCGGGGCAACTAGCGATGACTTATGGTTTTCAAAAGTTGGGTCACCTAAAATGGCAAAAAATGATTTTTCTTCAAAAATTTTGTTCGGGTTTCAAAAGTTATTTTGAGCCAAATTTGATGTAATAAATTGTAAAATAAAATAATTCTAAGTTTTGTCAGCCCTATGGGTTAAATTTCTGGAACCTTCTCAGGCGGTGAAAATTGCCTATATAAAGAAGGCCTGCAGTGTTGTCTAGGGTTGTTTGGGGTAGATCTAGGTAATGATTCAAGGCTTTGTCCTACATAATATTGTAAGGGGAATGCCCATGTGGCTTTGCATATTGTAATTCTAAAATTTGTAATTCCACACCTGTGGAGATAATAACAAGCCCATTTTTTATTCTTGCAAATTTTTGTTGTTTCTATGTTCCTGTTATGTGTTGTGTGGTATTAAGGGGAGCACCCTTCATCACACTTCCAAGTCCTGATTCATAGGTTTAAGAAAATCCCCTGCGCACTCAAGCCCTCAAAGCGAGTCCTAACCTTAGCCATATACATAATAGGAACCAGTGGAAGAATTTCTATCACAAGACATCTCAAAGAAAAACATAAAAAAATCCACACGCATAAGTACAACTTTCCAATGCTCATTTATAGGTCTAAGGAACCCTCCCATACACATAGGCCATTGAGACGAATCCTAGCCTCATAAAATAAGCTCAAGTATATGCCACATACAAAAACATCATAAGTACATCATATAACCTCAACAAAACAAGTAACAGACATATATAGGTGATACAAACTTCCACATGCATTAACACAACATTCAAACTATGGAAACCTCATGTGCCTGAAATTTGGCTAAGTCTAATTTTTTCAAAAATCCCCAAAATCTAGAATCTACATCTTAACTCCTATGAAGCTGAAACCTATCTCAAACATCTTGGAATGTATTTATACAAATAAAACTTAAATTATAAGAAATTAAATGTATTTCTTATACTTGAATGTTATATTTTTATAAATCCTGCCACAAATTCTCTAAATTTGAGCCCCTCAAACCCTCAAAAATCCAAATGACTTTGTATATTCCCATATGATAATGTATGCATTCCCATACGACATTTGACCCAATGTCATATGGGTATGACTACAATGTTGTATGACATTGCAAAACATTTTCATGAAATCAAATTTTTGACTTCCTGAAAAAACTAAAACTAATTTTTAACCCATACAACAATGTATGCATTCCCATATGACATTTAACCAAGTGTCATATGAGTATGAATACAATGTCATACGACATTGTAGGACACTTTACAAAATTCATTCAAAATTGTCTAAAAAGGCCAAAAATGACTTTTTAAGGCATGGAGAGTGTTGGTGTTCTTTTTTCCCAAAGGTCAGATTGGCATTAGGATTGACAGGGCTAGTGTCACATTCACTCAACACTCCAAATTTGACAAGGAAAAAGGCCAACTAACAAGGATCAAAGAGAGATCCTTCTACACTTTGAGCTCCACATCACTCAGGCAGGTATACCTCATCTAAACACACATACAACTTGAATCACACTACAGGCCTATAGGTAACTGACTATGGAATGGTTCTCAAACCCTTGTAGGTATCCTATACCTCAATGAAACCAAGATCTCATGTAATAGGCCTACTTACATAGAATGGGTATGAAAACCAAAGACCTATACTAACAACATGAAAGGGAAAGGCTAGAACTGAATGTAAATGATTTAACGATGGATTTGAAAGGTCCCCTAAGATACCCTAAGTCCCTCATAGACCAGTGCCTTATCCAATAGGCCACAGAGTCAAATACCCTATTGTAATAGATAGCATTGAAACAAGAAAGCAACAAATTCAATGTGTTGATGCTTAACATCAATCACACACCATGACCAAACCTCACTTCAACAACCCACCTATGTATCCAAGTATGTTATTATCCATCTAAAAGCTTTTAACCCTACCCTCAGAAGAGACCTATAAACAGATAATACATTAACTAGCATCTACTGAAAGACAAGCATGACATATCTTTGACACCTCATCTCATACATACATGAAAACTAATCCTAAACCAGTCATCTCCACAAAGACAACTCCACTTGCAAACACATGGGAAATGCAAATAGAAAAATCAAACACCCTTGATGTATGATTAATGAATTCAGAATTCAAATGGAGATAGCTTGGTAATAGTAAGAATAAATTGAGTCCTCATACATAAGACAAATCAATTACAATGTGCATTATATTCTATGAACCAACAAAGGAAGAAAGAACACCCTATATGCAGAGAAGAAGGAGAAAATGTATAGGAAAAGGACCCTTCATGGAACCAATTCTCCTCAAAAATTTACAGAAGAAGGAACCCCTACAAAGTCAAAATTACAACGATTTATATCCCATTAGCTGTCTTGGAATCCCAAAATAATTTAGGATGCAACAAGCTTCAGATAGCTAGGGCTAGGGTTTCACCCACCATACCGACTAGAAACAGTCAAAATTTAATGTAGGGATGGAAACACAGTCGGCCATGCTCGAGAAAGATTTGCACTTATAATAGATCTCTGCAAAAGTACTGCAAATCATGGAATTCTATGTCAATGAGTCCTTTTAGCCACCTGCAACATGCCTTAAGAAACATTTTCCCATACACTCACGGCATAAAAACACCTCTACAGTCAATCATCAAGCATTTGGACTCTACAGACGTAGTGAGAAACCAACTTCACCAAATCCAGCCACTGAAACAATAAATTTTAGTCATTCCTATCGCTGGAAATGATTTAAAAGTTCAAATCTATAGAGAAACAGCTACTTTCCTGGCACTAGCAGTGTATCAGTGGTTCACATTCAAACTGGGATCAACTTTATATCAGCATCGTCAGATCCTTATCTTTCCCAGGCTCATCAGCTTGACCTCTAATAGGAATCCTGGTTTACATTTAGCGACCATGCGACCAAAGCTTTTCTCATTCATGAAATGAAATCCTAACTCACCGCTTAATCACATGAACAAGTGAACAAAGGAAATGAACTTACCCCGATCCCTTTTTAGTGAACTGGCGACAAGGGCTTTCCCCCATTTGATAAGTATTTTGGGCTACCACCATTTCATTTAGAGATTACATGAACACAGCTTCACTGAGATGCCAAGTCTTTTAGAACATCATCATTTTTCTTAGTGAATGAGTGAGGAAGAGGAAATTTGTCAGCCCACTAACCATTTTATTAGAACTGCTAAGCCATAGACCCCACCTAACACATATCCACATCACCATGCTGACCAATAAAAATTTGGCACCTCAGCGGTGAATCAGCATGTGGCCCCACTGTTCTCGGCAAGTACTTAACCCTCTATTACTCTACAAATATGTGATTGAAGGGAAATGCCAAGTCACTTAATGTTTTCTTAACCCTGGGTTATATTCCATGAATGCATGAAATCCTTCATTCACCAAGTCGCAAGATTTTTGTCTTAACCCTCCTTAGGAAACTGGTTCATACTTGGAAAATCAGCGACAAAGGCATTCTGCATGTCTGCTTAATCTTTTGTCTAACCATGAAATGATTTTGAGAACTCATGATTGAAAGGAATCGCTGAATTGCCAAATGATTTAAGGCTCCACCAACTTATTTTGAGATTCCATGAATGGCGTATTTTCCCATTCGCCAAGAAAATTAGAACATCACCAAATCATTTCACAAACAAGTGAATAGAGGAAACATTATCGGAGCCGCTAAAACTTATCAAAGCTACCAAACCTCAAACTCAGGCCTGCCTGTGCCACATGTCATTACATCATACACTGCTACCTCATCACCTCTGACACAGGACCCACTGAACCTCCACATCACCACCAGGCTCGGTCAATCGAACATGGACACATCAGCATGACCTGGCAATCAGGGCCCACACAATTATTTCTTTATTTGACTTACTACAAGACTAACCCGAGGGGATTCAGTAAATACGTGAACAAAGGAAATCTCTAGTTCATAAGATACATTCTCTAACTGTGGTCAAACCCTAAGAATATGCAAACAAAGGCTTTTGCCAGTTCACTAAATCAATTCTTAATCTTGAGTTAAATCACAAGAATAGGCAAACACACCTATTCGCTGAGTCGCTAGAACATTTCTTGACCCTAAGTCACATCTGGTGATTAAATACCAATTGTCAACAAAACATGAAATCAAAGGTGTTCACCAACTCGTTGAGAACTAAGAGCCTTGACCACATGATCTAGAGAATTTGTGACTGAAAGAAAAGAAAACCACCTGCCTAGTCGCTGAACATTTACATGAAACTGCCAGGAAATGAGAGACTACACGAACACTATATTTGCTCATTTTCCAAGAAAAGGAGATAATCGCCTGAGCAACTAGAGAATACGTGAATGAGGGAAACACTTGACAAGGGATAGCACAGTCACCAGTTTTCCAAATAGAAAAGGTGATCACCAGAGGATTAAGAGAACTAGTAACCAAAAGCATTCACATGTTCGCTAAAAGACATAAAGACATGAAAGGACAATAAGCAATTTAGCAAAAATGGATAGGGGAAATGACCATGTGCACCAAGGAAACTTAAGTGGCTCCAAAAAAAGGTAACATGAAATTAGAATAGGGCCATGAGAAAATAGGGTTTTTCCTTGTAATGGCTATAAACTTGAATTTTGACCTAGGGTTTTCAACTGTAGACATGAAAATTACTTGCAGAGGCCAAAGGAAAAATGATACATCCATGAAATTTTTCACAAGGATAGGCCATTTTCTGAGGATTTTTGCTATGACAAGATAATGGGCTAATAGTGGCTCTAGTTGGGGATGTATGCCTCTTGCAGGCATGGCAAGAATCTTGAATCACTAGGAGAGAAGACCACCCATTGCGAAAGGGCACAGAGACCTCAAAAAAACATAGGGAACACACCAGGGAAAATAGGAAGGGAAACCCACAATAGAAAAGGAAAAAACTATACAGAATGTACATTTTTACAAAAAAAAAACTTGCAACAACCAACTTGAATTAGTCTTTGCCTTTGTCAAAAATTTTGTTTTCATTTCTTCCTTCATGAGGCACACCAGATATTTTATTTTCAATTGTTTCACTAGGTGTGTCAATATTCCCAACTAGCCTATTAGGCAAAACAAAGTAACTATCTTCATAGTGCATGTAAAATTTTTTGGCACTCCCTTCATTTTTCTCACTATGAAGAAAAGATTCATCATACCTATGAACAGTATCATCAAATAAAAACCTATTATTTTTTACTAATTCATGTATGCTATCAATTGGAAACACAAAAAACTCATACTCTGCCTATTGAAAGGCTTCATTTATACCCTGACCTTGCATTTCCACGGGTGCAATCGACTAGAACTCAGATGAATAATCAAACTCATGTTCACAAATGTGATTATTACCAAATTCTTCAACTATTCCACAACCCTCTGAAGAACAGGATGCAACAACATCACTTAAAACTTTATCATAGATGGAAAAAGAAGAACATCCTGACCCAAATGAATCTAAAATCTCCACATGTTCCTCAAACAAAGGATTGACAACTTCATGCAATACACCTTGTTGAACATCATGACAAAAAATGGGCCGATAATCATCAAACTCTACATTATATAAAGCATTGGGAAACACTTTAAGTTCACTACCCATTTCAACCTCATGGAGACTTACAGCATATGAAGAAAATTCTAAACAACATGAAGATTCATAGTCATCATCACTTTCTTCTTCCCATGTTGCATCTGACTCATATGAAGATACCACACCCTCACTGTCTTCATCACTCCAATTATCAGCACTTAAGGACATAACCCCAAGTGCCTCATCAAAGGTTGTCATCACTAAGTATCCAATCTCTGATACATATATAATACTCTTCCCACAATACAATTGACCAACTAGTTGACTCATGAAAACAAAGATCCAAGAATAAACTAATGAACTTAGATTCTGAAAAACTCAACATCATCAGGAAGCTCATTATATACATCCCAAATTTTCTCATAGAAAAGAGATATGGATAGATCCTTTCGGCATCCTATTTTCAATCTCATGAATGACATGCAATCCCTAAGGATGCCTTGCTCAAGGAATGCAAGCTCCTCATCAAGCTTTCCCATCAGACTTAATGCAATACTTCCATACAATTTTGTAGAGATGTGACTAAAAACTTGATGTATGCAAACCTCTACTCACACCTTATCCTTTTCTTAGTGCTTGATCACTTAATAAGGATACATTTAGAACTTGAAAAGTACCTGAGATTTTTGTAGCAGAAGACTTTGTTGACTGGAAGGCAAGGTAGATCTAGAGCTCACCCTAAAGCTCCATCAGATTCTTTGTTGTGTAGAGTCGCCACCTCCTTGAAGAGGAAAATAATGTACTGGTTCTCGTTTCTTCTTCCAATCAACACAAAACTCCACCGAGTAAGCACACACTGTTTATCAAAAGATGCACTGATCAAACAGAGAAATTAGAGCCGCCACTCAACATGTAGTGAGAAGATTTAGCAAATGTTGTTTTTTTATCTAACTCTGTGATCATTATAACCAGACTCTGGGATGATCCAGCCAAGTAAGGAAATTTTGTTGTCTTTTACTTCTTCCCCAGTAGAGTCACCATCTTGTTTGTGTTCTTTTTCCCCAAAGGTCAGATTGGCATTAAGATTGATAGGGCTAGTGTCACATTCACTCAACACTCCAAATATGACAAGGAAAAAGGCTAACTAACAAGGATCAAAGAGAGATCCTCCTACACTTTAAGCTCCACATCACTTAGGTGGGTATACCTCATCTACACACACAGACAACTTGAATCACACTACAGGCTTGCAGGTAACTAACTGTGGAATGGTTCTCAAACCCTTGTAGGTATCATGTACCTCAATGAAACCAAGATCTCATGCAATAGCCCTACTTCCATAGAATGGGTATGAAAACCAAAGACCTATACTAAAAAAATGAAAGGGAAAGGGTGGAACTGAATGTAAATAATTTAAAGATGGATTTGAAAGGTCCCCTGAGATACCCTAAGTCCCTCATAGACCAGTGCCTTCTGCAATGGGCCACAGAGTCAAATACCTATTGCAATAGATAGCTATGAAATAAGAAAGCAACAAATTCAATGTTGTAATGCCTAACATCAATCACACACCATGACCAAACCTCACTTCAACAACCCACCTATGTATCCAAGTATGTTATTATCCATGTAAAGGCTTTTAACCCTCACCTTAGAAGAGACCTATAAATAGATAATACATAAACTAGCATCCAGTGGAAGACAATCATGACATATCTTTGACACCTCAACTTATACATACATGAAAACTAATCCTAAACAAGTCATCTCTACGAAGACAACTCCACTTGCAAACACATGGGAAATGTAAATAGAAAAATCAAACACCCTTGATGTATGATTAATGAATTCAGAATTCAAATGGAGATAGCTTGGTAACAATAAGAATAAATTGAGTCCTCATACATAAGACAAATCAATTACAATATGCATTATATTCTCTGAACCAACAAAGGAAGAAAGAACACCTTATATGCAGAGAAGAAGGAGAAAATCTATAGGAAAAGGACCCTTCACAGAACCAATTCTCCTCAAAAATTTGCAGAAGGAACCCACACAAAGTTAAAATTACAGCCATTTATATCCCATTAGCTGTCTTGGAATCCCAAAATAATTCAGGATGTAACAAGCTACGGATAGCTAGGGCTAGGGTTTCACCCACCATACCAACTAGAAATAGTCAAAATTTAATGTAGGGATGGAAACCCAGTCAGCCATGCCTGAGAAAGATTTGCACTTATAATAGATCTATAAGAAAGTACTACAAATCATGGAATTCTATGTTAATCAGTCCTTTTAGCCACCTACAACATGCCTTAAGCAACATTTTCCCATACCCTCACGGCATAAAAATACCTCTACAATGAATCATCAAGCCTTTGGACTCTGCAGACACACTGAGAAACCAACTTCACCAAATCTAGGTGCTGAAACAATAAATTTTAGTCCTTCCTATCACTGGAAACCATTTAAAAATTCAAATCTCTAGAGAAATGGCTATTTTCCTGGTGCTAGCAGTGTATCGGCAGTTCACGTTCAAACTGGGATCAACTTTATATCAGCACCATCAGATCCTTATCTTTCCCAGGCTCATCAGCTTAACCTCTAATAAGAATTCTGGTTTACATTTAGTGACCATGTGACCAAAGCTTATCTCATTTGTGAAATGACATCCTAACTCACCGCTTAACCCCAGGAACAAGCGAACAAAGGAAATGAACTTACCTTGGTCCCTTTTTAGCGAACTGGCAACAAGGGCTTTCTCCTATTCACTAAGTATTTCAGGCTACCACCATTTCATTTAGAGCTTATGTGAACACAACTTCACTGAGATGCCAAGTCTTTTAGAACATCATCATTTTTTTCAGCGAATGAGTGAGGAAGAGGAAATTTGTCAGCCTGCTAAACATTTTATTAGAACTACTAAGCCA
Organism: Chamaecyparis obtusa; assembly: GCA_027943335.1. Lineage (NCBI taxonomy): Eukaryota > Viridiplantae > Streptophyta > Pinopsida > Cupressales > Cupressaceae > Chamaecyparis > Chamaecyparis obtusa. Next base: position 50,607 of record BSBK01014275.1, on the reverse strand, counting down.
TAGACCCCACCTAACACATATCCACATCACCACGCTAACCAATAAAAATTTGGCACCTCAGCGGTGAATCAGCATGCAGCCCCACTATTCTCGGCAAGCACTTAACCCTCTATTACTCTACAAATATGTGACTAAAGGGAAACACCAAGTCACCTAATGTTTTCTTAACCCTGGATTATATTCTGTGAGTGCACACAATCCTTCATTCGCCAAGTCGCAAGATTTTTGTCTTAACCCTCCTTAAGAAACCAATTCATACTTGGCGAATCAGTGACAAAGGCATTCAACATGTCCTCTTAATCTTTTGTCTAACTGTGAAATGATTTTTAGAACTCATGACTGAAAGGATTCACTGAATTACCAAATGATTTAAGGTGCCACCAACTTATTCTGAGATTCCATGAATGGTGTATTCACCCGTTCGCCAAGAAAATTAGAACATCACCAAATCATTTTGTGAACAAGCGAATAGAGGAAACTTTATCAGAGCTGCTAAAACTTATCAAAACTGCCAAACCTCAAACTCAGGCCCGCCTATGCCACGTGTCATTACATCATATGCTTCTACCTCATCACCTCTGACATAGGACCCACTATAGCTCCACATCACAACCAGGCTTGGTCAATCAAACACGGACACATCGACATGACCTAGCAATCAGGGCCCACACAAATATTTCTTTATTTGACTCACTGCAAGACTAACCCTAGGGGATTCAGCGAATACGTGAACAAAGGCTTTTGCTAGTTCACCGAATCTATTCTTAATCTTGAGTTAAATCATGAGAATATGTGAACACACCTATTCACTGAGTCGCTAGAACATTTCTTGACCCTAAGTCACATCTGGCGATTAAATACCAGTCGTCGACTAAACAAGAAATCAACTGTGTTTGCCAACTCGCTGAGAACTAAGAGCCTTAACCGCATGATCTGGAGAATTGGTGACTGAAAGAAAAGCAAACTGCCTGCCAAGCCATTGAACATTTACATGAAACTACCATGAAATGAGAGACTACATGAACACTTTATTTGCTCATTCACCAAGAAAAGGAGATAATTTCTTGAGCAACTGGAGAATACGTGAATGAGGGAAACACCCGACAAGGGATAGCACAGTCACCAGTTCACCAAATAGAAAAGGTGATCACTAATGGATTAAGAGAAATAACAACCAAAAGCATTTGCATGTTCGCTAAAAGACATAAAGGCATGAAAGGACAATAAGTGATTTAGTGAACATGGAGAGGGGAAATGACCACGTGCACCAAGGAAACTTAAGTGGCTCCAAAAAAAGGTAACATGAAAATAGAACAGGGCCATGAGAAAATAGGGTTTTTCCTTGCAACAGCTATAAACTTGAATTTTGACCAAGGGCTTTCAACCATAGACATAAAAATTACTTGAAGAGGCCAGAGGAAAAATGATGCATCCATGAAATTTTTCACAGGGATGGGCCATTTTCTGAGGATTTTTTCTATGACAAGAAAATGGACTGACAAAGAGTGCATAGGAAAGGTTCCCTGAGGTCAACCTAATGTAGGGACCTAAGTACCACATCCAAAACACATCCTCAACATTACATAAGCCTCAGAATAAATTAAATCAAATTAAAAACTACAAATCACAGAGGAGCCTGTAGAAGCCAAATATGGGGAAATGTGACTACATCTCTTTCTTAAACCTCCCTAACTCTTCCTATGTCTTCCTAAAATTCATCATTCCATACAATAACAGTAAGATACAACATCAAAATCAATCAAAAGCATTCGTAAACCTCCAGGAAAGATTTTACAATAAAAACTATACAACACTCATAAATTTAATTCTCAGATGCATAATTTCATCACAAAGAAAACATAGCATTTAAATTTCCTTCTAACTCATATTTTATAAATCATATTGAATTCCAATAACATATCATACCCATTCATAATACACACAGGAAGAATAGAGAGTTCATCCCAGATTCAGACCCTACTTAGCGTCTTGCATAGAATCCTCTTCAAGCGGCTAGAGCACACTCTGTAAATCTCCAGGATATGGAAGCCTCCTTGATAGATTTCCACTAGCAAGAAATCCTCCTTACTCATAGACAATCCCCACACTAGCACTCACAAAACCAAAGAACTCTCAACCTCACAAAAACCTCAAAAATGATATTTTCGGAATGATATATGCAGACAACTTCCAAAATTCCTCTGAAAACCTCTCCTCCCCAAAACTCCCCAAAACACAAATATGTAATGTCCAACTATATGGTTGGAGGAGTTTGTTTATGGGAAGCAACTTCTGGAACTTCCATAGTTGGTTGAAAAATTAAACCAACATCTCCCGGAAACAATAATAAAGCTTTTAATAAATTTAATCAAAAATTGCCTCCAAAGAAACCAATAACAAGAAGGATAAACATTAAGCTATCAAGGAAAATACATAGCACAAATGGAAAACAACTAGCCTAACTTCTAGGAGGTCTCGAGGAGTTCAACTCCCTCCTAGATAGCTAGTTTTACTACAAAGAGCATTTCTTTTATTAATTATTTATTATTTTCACTTTGTATTTAATACACTTCATTTAATACATTTTATTTAATTCACCATATTTAATAACATACCATTTACACAATCAATAAAAATGTACAAATATTATTATTTATATAATCATGGGTATATGTGTGTGCTCCCACATATACACATACCTATATAACATACAATCAATATAATACATATATAATAAATATATATACATATACTTAGAAGGATAAATCTAACTCACATCATTAATCTCATAACCACATCAAATCAAAAGGCCACATCACATAATGCATTCAGATCACCCAGCTAGGCCTAAACATAAATCTAAGTCCATGGGTAACCTTGAGAGTAATCTTGGTAATATCTCCACACAAAAATAGTTCAAGGATTTTGAAGGCATGCTCAGACTTGTGTAGCTAGGTGGAGTCGATGCCTAGCACCTACATCTTGCAACACCAACTGACATGCATACACACACACACACACACACACATTTTTATATAGACAATGGCAATGAAGGAGGGAGAGTGTGACATCATGTGGACCTCCTATAGGAGTAACTATGATCGCCTCCCCTCATCCTACACTCACATCAGATAATGACATCAAGAAAGAATAATTGGATTAGTGTGGTTAGCAATACAATAATCTCTTTTCCATATTTTATAGCAAGAATTGCATCATAACATATTCATGTAAATGTAAGTCATCCATTAACTTTCACAAACTAATTTAACTAGCAGGCATGTACTCAAAATGTCCCATTATAAAATCAAGATAAACAAATCATATGACCCTAAATGCATTAATCATGTCTAATCCCAAGTACTATTATTAGAGAAGGTAACACATCTAACCCTTTAGTGATTATAATCAATTAACCTAAGGTAAACTTATATATTAATAATGAGCATTTCACATAGAAGCATATAAGTCTATTGGGTGATCCTTTTAGCATTAAGGTCATAAACTATTGTTGATACACAAGAAGATGTATATGAGCATACCTACGCAATATTATTATTTCTTACATTAAAATATGAAGTTATGGTGAGTTGGAAGAGGTTCGGTTTAAGCAACCATCTCAAGAAGGATTATTCTCACATATAGGTCTTCCTAATTTCTAGTGAACATAACCAAGACTAGACAAGGTCCGAGAGGCATTACGTCATCCCTCCCTAAGATTTGACTTACTCATGGAAGTCATATTTTTCTAGCCATTGATCAAACATAAAATAAGAATATTACAAACATTTCTACTTTAGTCTATCATTGATACATTAAGTATAATTTTCACCTTAGGAATTAGGAGTTCTTTTAATAGAAAAAGATATTTAAGGATTCTAAAATGCAACTAAGAATTCAAATTTCATCCTCTAAACTAGATATAGATTGATACAGGGGTTATTTCTTCTGAAAGCATTTACATAAGATACTACTATCATACTATTGCTTTGGTAAACATTTTCAAACTAAAAATCATTCAAATATTGAATTGCCACATATGACAGCACACATTTTTATGAGATAAGACAAAAATAATTCTCTTTAAGAAACTAATTACTTTTTCTCATAAGGCCTATGGTAAAATTATAGGAGAATCACTAATACCAAACTTACGTACAAGATAGAATTCACATCCTTTTAAAAGAGTGTAACCTAAGATACCTTTATGATTCCATTATAATAAATTATTAGTGTTGTATTACAACAATACATGTAAATATATTCCTAAGAAATTTTAGCATGATTCATTAAGCTCGACTTTCATCAAAATTAGTTATTAACTAGCTATTTAATCAATTCCATATCCCAGAAATTTATAATAAGCTTCTTATTAGTATATATATTTTCCCAACATTAACAAGTTTGTTAGAATTTTTACCATTTTCCAAAATAAAAGTCATAGATTCTTTAATAGAGGGAGAGAAATACAGAAGTCCTATGGCTGCCCTCTTATTCATTCAAAATAATATGTTCAACCCACTAACCTTTTGTACATACATTTCAATAAAAGAACATTTGCGGAGTAACTAAAAGTATTGTTATCCTTATATGCATCTTCCATATTACATTTGCAGTATTACCTACAAATTCATATTCTTCTAATATTTCCATTTTGGGACAGCTAGAAAGTTTGACTTAAATATTATTCTAATAAACATATAATTATTCCTTTCATAATAACTCATCATTCCTATATACTAGCAATTTTGTTAGCTTCGACTTCTATTTCACACACAAAATGCCAACACAGTAAATAATTACTAAAGAATTTTGTTTGATATCATATTGTTTCCTTATAGTTGATGATTTTTCATTGGTTCAATTCACACCACTTATAAGGATCATATATGTAATTCAAAAATCCTACCATATAATCAAAGATTTCTCCTTTCAAAAATTGTGTACTATAATCCTATTTATTACAAAACCTTGGGGACATAGGCCCTTTACCCTAGGGCTTCCTCTAGCTAAGCACATTCTCCTTATCGACACATTGATTTTCCCTTATGCAATTTAGCCTTTTAAATATAATTATTGAGAAAGAAGGGAGAGACACATCTAATTCAATAATAGATTTAATTTCTTACTTGAGAGGTTATGTAAAAGAGAGATTCTTCTTAATCTTGCCATATTTTGAAATATCAGATATTACCTAAGTTCAACATGTTATCTCAATTTTCAAGAAAATATAAGTTCATAAATCCCTAAGTTCTTGAGGAAGGATAAAAGATACATTTACTAGACATGTTTTAAAACCATCCAATATTACAATCTTTTTTGTCCTAGAAACCTAATCATCCCTTGTTCCCAATGATAAGTACAACATGATTCAAATCTATCTTGAGATTTTATATTACTAGCTTTAAATAACAAATCACAATGTTATCTAACATTTATAGGAAAGTAGAGTATATAACTTTTCAAATCACTTGGAGACTATTTTGGCATCCATTTATATTAATTATCATAAGATCAGGAGATAAGATAAATAATTTTCCTTATAATTCTTTAAGATTTTCTTAGAACAAGGATAAGAATACAACACTCAAGTATCAAGAATTCTTGACCATCTATTTGAACCATGTGAATCTTATAATGAAAATCATAAATAATCATTTCAAATGATCCTTTCTTACAAGATATAATGGTAGAAACATAGAAAACATACCTTTTATGTCTAGTTCTCAAGTTTGTTAACACAAGGAAAACTTAAAAGAAGACACACAATGTATTGAAGTTTGGTAGGCTAGAAGAAAACATTAGCTGAAGAAACACCATAGACTCAAGTATTGTGAGTAGGCCAAGTATGAGTCCTAAGGTTCCTTTTAGAAAAACCAAGGGCTTATATTCTATCCTATCATAATGGTCAGAATAAGTTGCCTCCTCAGGGTTAACTTTTCTTTCAAAGGGTTCTAGTTTTAGAAGGATCATTTATTAGAGTTGTCTCAATTGAGACCTCTTTGATTCATTAGAATTTGTTCTCCCACATATTCCCATGGAAAATTTCTTTGTGGGATGATGAGAGAGAATTTTGAGCTCACTCCTAAGAGCCTTTATGATGTTGGAAAGCATCTTGGAAGAGTGTTACAACCTAAGTATAGGTATAGAGTTGACATTAATTAATAATAATAAGAAGATACTAAGTTAAATGCAAATAGACCCTAGAGCTCCCAGTGTAGTAACCTGGCCCTAATACCAAATGTAATGTCCCCACCAGCGAATCCATAAGAAATTAGGTCCGTGACCTAAAATTACAACTAACAAATTTTATTTTTTTTAACATTCTAACATAACATCATCACCATTCATAAGTACATTCCTTAAGGTTCCCTTTGTGAATTTATTTACCATTATCAAGTATTTCATTTTAATACTTAATCCAACAAATTCTATTTCCATTTCAACTTCAATTTACATTGAGACATTGTTTTCATTCTACTTCAAAACCAATTGCCTTAATGAATTAATTGAATCCATTTTCTTTACCAAACTAACACATCCTTTACTTTTAGAAATGAAACAAGCACACATTACTTATCTCATCCACTAAGTACATTTATTCTTTCCTATTTATTTTCCCCTTAACCTTATCTATGCTCAACTCAATTGCACCATCAAAACTCAATTAAGCTTTTCCATTAACAGTCCTCACTTTCTATCTTCATTTTAAGATAATAATACAAAGAGCATAAAGTACTTAACCATATATTGATAACCATTATAAAGCATTAAATGAATATTTTTTCCATAAGTTTAACTTCCACAAATCATCATCAATAACCATGTATAATTCTAGTTAAGAATTGAGATTAAAACCTTGTTTGAATAATCACACATTACTCACATTGAACTCTACATTTAAGAAGTCACATCTCATTACTAATTTCAATAAGATACATGTTTCCTTTCCCTTATTATTTCACCTGGAGATACCCTTCAACCCTTAGCATATTTTTTCACTATTCCACATATCAAAATGAGGTTCCTTTTAAAGAGGTTTACATCCATAAGTACTTGAATTACAAAGGTTTGCATAGAACCATTACTTTCAATTTCATTTTAAAAATCATAAGAGAGATAGGGTAAGAATTACTTAAACATAATCCATGCTTGAATTACCAACATTCAATTCCCTTTTTGAGATTCCTAAATACCACGCTTACCCATATACATAGCTTCTTTCTTACAATTTCTATTTACAACACAATTAGAATTACAGTAGCTGCACATGGCCCGAAGGCATACAGAAAGATAATTACGTCAAGTTTCCTGAGGGCTTATAATACATATTTACATCTTGATTTCAAAAGATAGAGATACATGATACAAGAATAGAAACTTCATGCCATTGAACAACTTGGAATCCAAGTCATGACTTGAACCATGAACAATACCTCAAAAGAGAATTTCCACCCAACCATGTGAAATTGGTAAAGTTCCACCCCTCATGCTAGGAGATTGAACCAAGGTACTCTCAAGACCTTAAGGCAATCTACATCTCAAATACCAATAAATCCAAGACTCAAAAGAACAAGAATAGAGCACATAAAATATCATCATACTATAACACTGAGGTTAAGGTTCTAGGAGACCACCTAAGTGAGTGTCATCACACAACCTATATATTGGGATCTTTCCTGGAAACCACATAACCCTGGTCCCACCTTTTATGAATACAGATCCATCCTGGCTATCAAACCTAATCCTAATACTCCAATTAGGTTTATGTGGCCTTTATTATATTTTCTTTCATTAACTTTTGAATCTCCCTTTCCTAGGTTAATTTTTAAGGTTGTTACTTTTTACAACCCACCCATAGGATCATCTAGAAAACCACTTTAGAATTCCAACACCTGTGGTGAGCCACTCACTTAGGGTGCCTATTCCCTTACCCCATCACAAGCCACAAATACAAGATAACACTTCCAAGTCCTAATTCATAGGTTTAGGAAACTCCTCTGTGCACTTAGGCCATCAGAGTGAGTCCTAACCTTATCCATATACATAATAGGAACCATTGGAAGAATGTCTATCAAAATAATTCCAAAGAAAAACATAAAACTTT